>CAJNOL010003020.1:10479-27898 GCA_905250125.1 Rotaria sordida | reverse complement strand
CTTTTATTTTCATCAACGACAGTAAAAAAAATGATAATTTGTACTCAGCATTTATTTTTCTCTTATATTTTCAGAATGGAATGTTTGATCAAAATGAAGAAGAAGAAATTGTAGTAGAAAATGAACTATCACTAAGAGCACAGCCCAACATCACTGAAACTAATATAAAACAAAAAGATAAGCTAGAAAAAGAAAAGATTATTCAGATCTGAATGGTTAGAAGAATTTAAATTTCTAAAAGAATGTACTTGATGTGTTTTATTTTCTATTGTTTCATTCAAATATATTTTGTGAAAATAAAGAATAACATTATTGATAATCTGATGAGGAAAATGCACGTTAAGCAATCAAGACTGATTCTAAAAAATCTTTCCAGATTTCAGAAAAAAAATCCGGAATTTTCAGGATTTTGAAGTTGGAATTCCGGATTTTCAAATTTAGCATCTGGCAACACTGTATAGGGCTGAAAATTTCACCATAGTCTCTTCACACTAGTTTTCAACATATCCTGAAAGTTTCATGCAATTTTGCTTGTTCCTAAACTAAAATCTATTTTGAACAAGGACGAGATTGTCTTAAGTGTTCGAATATTTTTTGGTTTGACCATATATTTTTACAGATTTCAAGAAGACATCAGATAACTCACAATAGATTTTAATACAGATATTAAAATAATTATTTGATACTGATTAATATTTATTTTTGTTTATAAATAGAGTAGCACAAATGGCTGGTATAGATGCAAGAAATAAAAATACTCTCGATCAGAGGTATATTTGTCCTATCTGTTCATATATATTACGGGATCCTGTACAGTCAAGCATATGTGGCCATCGACAATGTCAATCATGTTTTGAGAATCAAGTTGGGTAAGTTTCGTTATCGAATCAATTCAACAATCTTTTGTTTTTATTTATAGATCCATACTCAAATGTCCACAGTGCCAAATAGAAATACGACGAAATCAAGTATGATGTTTATTTTTGTTTAAATATAAAAATATAATACATTTTCATGTAGATGATGATTGATCGAGGTTTTAAAACTGATATGCAGTTTCTACCTATCGATTGTTCTTTTTGTAATTGGACTGGTGACTTGAACACATATCTAGTAATATATCTTTTGACTATCTTATTCCTAAAACTTCTGTTCTCTTATTTCCTGTCACCTAGATTCATTTGAATCAATCTCATTCGAGGCCAAAATGCGAACATTGTGAGGAAGAATTCGACTCAGTCAACAAACTCAATGAACATAAAGTGTCACAATGTAAAAAAGTCATCGTAGACTGTTCACTGGAAGACTTCGGTTGTGACAAACAAGTATAAAAAAAATCTCGAGCTAGAATTTATGTATCTAAAAATGCATTTTATTTAGATTCACCGTTGCGAAATAGCAGCTCACTATTTGAGTAAACAACATCAAGACTCCATAATCAAAGTTCTTCGTCAAATAGGATCACAGTCGTTGAGCACACAAATGGATACTGATCTTCCACACACAACAACTGTGGGAGTAGATAATTCTATTACAACTCATCTCCAAGAGTTATATGAAACACTTAGTATCCTATCTGATGGAATAGAAACATTGAATGATGACGGACAACGTCTGAACAATGAATTACTTCAATGTCAAATTAAACTTCAAACATTAGAACAAGATTTTTCACAAATTAAATTATCTGTAGAAGAAACAAACAGTTTTGTGCAAGGATTAAAACCTAATCAAGACATTCTTCATCAAGATTTAGTATCAATCAAGCAAAAGATCGATGATATGCAATATGTTTCCTATGATGGAATATCTGTGTGGAAAATTGCGAATTTTAGAGAGAAAATGAGTAAGTGAAACGACATATTGGCACCGAAAGATAGAATTAGAATATTTCTACTATACAAGTAATATGTCGGTGGATCTGTAAGATAGATTGTAAATCTCGCCGAACAATTAAATTTCTCTTTTTCTTTTACCCATATGCTGCTTTTGCCTATTTGATTTGGTTCATTTCTAGTTGATGCTCAATCTGAACGACAAACTTCAATCTATTCTCCTCCATTTTATTCATCCCCAACTGGCTACAAAATGCGAGCACGTTTGTATTTAAATGGTGATGGAAATGCTCGTCGTACACATATTTCACTTTTTTTTGTGCTTATGCGTGGTTTAAATGATGCAATACTCAAATTCCCATTTAATTACAAAGTCACATTCTGTTTGTATGATCAAACTCCTGCACAACGACATATCATCGATTCATTTCGACCTGATATAAGATCGAATAGTTTTCAGCGGCCAAGATTTGACATGAACATAGCAAGTGGTATACCAAAGTTTTTTCCATTGGCAATGATTGAACAAGATGACAATCCGTATGTCAGAGATGATACCATGTTTATCAAAATTCTAGTTGATTTTGGTGATATGCCCAAAACACTGTTACCCTATGCCTTGAGTCTCAATCCAGGTTTACCAACACACATCCAGCAGATGATGATTAAGCAAGAGGCTGAAAGAAGAGCTCAACAATAAGCATCGGCCACATGAGTTTACTACAGTTCATTGTACAAGCAAATCAAATAATCAGACTACTAAAATTCTGAAATTTTTCTATTCGTTATTGTTGTACATATTAAAAAGATTTTTATTATTAACTTCTTCTTTTGTATTGAGAAGTAAATCAAATCAGTTAATTGTTTGAGAAAGAGAAAACGTTATAGCGAAAAAAGTTACTTACATTATAAATCATTATAATAGTCAGAATCTAGAATCTCTTTAGGTATTGAAGAATGTGGTTTATTGATTTGAATCTTGTTTTAGATAGAAATGATGAATAGATACAAAAATTTTGGTATAGATTAGTAATGTAATAATTGAATTCAAGTTTTAACTATTACACTCCTGGAAAAAATATAGAATCAAGAAAGAAGCAGTTGACGGCCTCACAACCGAGAACGTTGATCAGCGTCTAGTGCAGAAACAGAATGAAAAAGAAACAAAAATATGAGAGAAAGATTTTTTCTCTGTCATTCAGAACGAGCATGTGTCAGAGAAATATGACAAAAAAGAAAGACGATCGCTTTTTCTAAACACGTCTTCGTTGCTAAAAATCTATTGCTGACTTCCGAAGGAACGAATATGTGTAGAACTCCGTTCTTTCTCTGTTCTCTTTCTTTCGCTATGTCAATATATAGTTGGTTGTTTCCTACATTGACGACACAGAGAGAAAAAAGTGGTATCTTTTGTTAGTTATACTCAGTACATGCAATTCTCCGTAACCCATTTTTTTGACAAATATTAAAAAACATCGAAATCTGCACACAGAAAAATGAGTGGGGATGACTCAAAACAAATCGATTTTGTAACGATCTTTCGTAATTCTGATCGACAAATGTTTCTTCAATGTTTTGGCAGCGATAACGGCAATCTACCTCGAAACAATAATAATAACAGCATCCCTGATCTTGCAATAAGAACCGAAATCATGCAAGAACAAAACGGTGCTAATCTAGAACAAATTGATACTCTCTATCGAACAGCTCGTTTACCGAATTCATCGACTCTATTCCTTTGACAATATAGGAAACTTAGAATTATTTCTGAATCGTGCTAACATCGGTGAGAGAATTGTAGCTCTTCCATTTGCATATCAGGTATCATCATAGATGAATCATATAGTAGCGCTCTATGTTAGACGTGATCTTGCAACTAGAAGAATTACTTTTCAGATTCCTCACTCAGAAAAATACTGTATCTTCGATACAGAACAATTGTTTCCTTCGATGCATGATAGTTTATGAATGATAGAAAACTGTTTAGAATTTTCTAAAGTTACACTTCATTAATCCTTTTATATTTATTCGAGATATTCAGTTACATCTATAGAAAAGCAAAATGTTTTCTAAAAGTTGTATTTTTTAGTTGTTTTCAATAAAATACTTCCATCATAAACATTCTTGAGTAATTTCATATGTTAACACTTCAGTTTGATCTGTTTTATATTTTTCGAATATACAAAGTTGGACAAACAAATATAGAAGATATGTATTTCAGAGTAACATTCAAGCTATTATCCAAAATTTATCATACTCAATGGACATCAATATTAAGAGAGCGCAGACTTACTATATTGTTTTCTTTTTTACGATATTCACCTTCCTCACAATGTACTCATATATGTGTATTTAAACAACTTATATAGAGTAAAAACATTAGAGGCAGACGAACAGGTCTAATCATCTGTTTATCCGTTAACATGAACTTTTGGTTAAAAAGTCCTAATATTTTTCTTCTTATTCAGTCAGTCCTTAATAAAAATATGATATTTGTGATCAGCCCAATGAGCTCTATGCGACTAGAAATGAATCATTTGAATTAAATACAAAAAAATTTTTTGATCTATTGGAGGAGGGACATCTCAATGGCTAAAATTTGAGAAGTCAGATTTCAAAGTTTTAAGAGTCAACATGAAGCTACATGAATAAGTGCTCATTAGTATACAAGCGTTACTTGATTCTAATTTTTCGAAACGAACAGTGATCAAATCGTCACTTTTTTCATTTTTATTCATTGTTTCGATGTGTAAACACATATGAATCAAGAATTTATTTAATATCTGAAACATAATTAAATATGGAAAAAGAAAATAATATATTAAATGATTATTATGACAATAAATATCGCTTTCTTTTATTTCATTTTGTCCTTAAATGGTGGACAAATATACACAGATGTTATTTTTCATGTGGAAGGCATCGGTTTTTTTTCTTCACTTTTCTGTTACCATTATCAGTGATAAAAAAAAAATATTCATTTGTTTTCTCATACTTGATTACTTGTTAGGCGTAAAAAGCTTGATACACAATGCAATCTGTTTGTTGGCTTATCTTTGTTCTCGCACTTTTGGCATTGGTGGTGGATGGCGACAGTATAGAGAAGAGCAATGTACGATCAATTTCGAGTGGAACTTCGTTTGGAGAATGTATTGGATATTGTCGTAAATCGATAACTTTGACATCCACTCCACCTCAAGTAATTACTTTGAAAAAGGCAAACTTTAATCAAGCGAGTTATCCTCCAGTTTATGCAAAACTTCCATTACCTTCGAGCGAATGGGTCAGCCTTGTCAATCTCGTAAATTTAGAAGCCTTTCAATCATTAGATGACAGAATTGGATGTCCTGATTGTGCAGATGGTGGCACAGAATGGGTGCAAATCGATTGGGCTAATGGAAGTAAACGGGTGACATTCGAGAATGGAAAAACAGTCAAAGGCATCGAAAAACTCATCGCAAAATTACGTCAAATGAGAGAAGCTTATTTCAGTGAAATGTGAACTTCTATTTAATGATTATTTGAAAAAATAAATTTGTCAGGAGATTGAATGTTATCCACATTCTCATGGTTTTTGTGCAGACTAGATCGATTATAATGTACTTAGGATCTTCATCCCTCTATAAATGTGTTTATCATTGTGGTTTCTTGTTTTGTCAATGCAGTTCGAAAAAGAATCACTGATAAGTGAATATATTACAGTTTCGAGAAATCTAGATCTTAGTCTGCCAAAATAACTATGGTAAAAGTACTTTGATAAACTTCAACGCTATAATATTGAAATTCCAACTCAGCTAGATAATTTTTCCGGAAAAACAGACATCACGAGTTAACTGTTAAAGATATTGGCCAAAATTATGCTGCGCTAATAAAAGTTTTGGAATGAATTTTTGGATGAATGGGTGTGGAGTTAGGTGCGGGTATAAGTATTTATGAAAGAAAGACTCACACCCACACCCTTGGTGGACGTGATAAAATTCATTCATTATGGCGACATTACTATCAAAATACGACAGCACTTATTTTTGTTGTCGATTCAAATGATCGAGACAGAATTTATGAAGCACGTGAAGAATTACATTTAATGACATGTAAAGAAGAACTTCGAGGACAACCTATTCTTATTTTTGCCAATAAGCAAGATTTACCTAATGCAACGACCTTCGAGACAAACTTAATCTGGAAAAATTTTATACAAATACCAAATGGCATTTGCAAATGGCTTGTGCTACTTCTGGTGATGGTCTTTATGAAGGACTTAAGTGGTTGAGCGACACTATGCATGAAGAAGTTGATCTAAAGAAACCGATTATTGAAACATTCAAAGACACGATTATCATAAAAAATGATTTCCTGTCGATATTGAGTATGATCAATTTGAAAACACTATCAAGTAAATTTTTTCAGTTGTAATCTGTTTTCTTTCAGTTTATTTTGATTCATGTATAAACATTCCAATATTTTTGTTTTACTTATAGAATAAATAAAAATATAAGACATGAGAGTAAAAATTTGTTAGTAAATTTATCCTGAAACATTCATGTATTTGAAGAACATTTCGAATATTGTCGTAAAATGTACAACATACTGATGATTTATCAAAATTTCGGACATTTTTTTTATTAGTGTTTAATTATCGGAACAACTTTGAAATAGTGCTCTGATTTTTCTCTTAAATTTGATTATTGACAAATAGATTATATTATCATAAGTAGATAGTCATCATCTATAAAACGAGACTTGGTAGCATCTCTGAAGCTAATCAACGGCTCGATGTATGCCGTTTCAAGAGATAGAATTGTTTTTTATTCTAAAAGGTTGCCTCTCTTCTTCTCGCAATTCTTCATTAAGTTATTGATGTTCTGATTGCTCGTGAAAATTAAAGTAATTTGAGATTTTGAAAACCCATTTCAAACTATCGTAAGAGTTGGTCAACTCTTCTAATCTTTCATTCGAGGATGTGCCAACATGAATTTCTATGCCTAAGAGCCAGCTGCATGCACATTGTATCACTGATATTCCAAGCATAAATTAAGAATAAATCAGACTCTCGCAATCGATTTTAATGAAAATTGTTTTACAACTACTACTTATTGCTACTCAAACTTTCTGAAAAGTTCAACTTTCTAGGTCAACTCGTTTTAGAAGTATGAAGGTCACAAGTCAATTGATCTAAAACCTGGCGTTCCGTGTCTGATTGAAGAGCTGCCATTCTATTCATTCCTAGAATTTTTCCCTGTTCACTAAACTATTAACCAATACTGACACTAAGCGGCGGCTTGTTATTGTCTGATTCGGCATTCAGTCGTTGCTGGATAAAGTCGGATTTCTCACAGCGTCATTCATTTCAATTTCCGCACATAAACATGATGAATAGAAAATTTTGGCTCGCATATGTTGATAAAAAAACCATTGGTCTTCGATCGTTTTTTTTTCAAGAAGAAAATTGACTTAAAAGTGTCAAAAGTTTCTTTGTCACATATTTTGTAATTACATTTTCAATTTTGGCAGACTTATATCTCGAGAATAAATAAATCGTTTGACTTGACATTTACTCATGTTTTTTCAATCTTTGTTATCTCTCTATGATAAAAAAAGCCAGCATATTTCAATGAGATATTGAAAATAAAATTAAGAAATACAACTAAATGTCGAATGATGTTTTTTTTTGAATGATTTCTAGAGTGACATTGTTTTTTGAGTATTTTAGTCAAGTCTAAATGCAATAAGTACTTCCAATATATCATTCGAAACCTCGTTTGTGACTGCATCTGATAGTCTGAATAGTTTTTTTCAAAGTACTGTTATGGAATTTCTAGAAAACCATAAATATTTGAATCCATTCAAAAAACAATAATCAATGGATCTTGATCAGCTAGATTCAATCAAATACTAATTATTGTCAAGTCCGCCCAAATTTGGGCAAAAAAGTCTGATTATATTTTATGGTGCATTATCAAGAAAATACTGCAAGGACAGATGGAGGTTGCAAAAGGAGTCCATTTTCATCCTTCATTCTGGATGAAGTGTTGAGAAAATAGATATTTTATATATAATCGATTAGGCTCTTTCAGATGGTCGACTTAGATTTTCAAAATGGTGTCTTTCACTTTTTACTGCTCTACTGATCTTACTTTTCGATCTTTGATTCTCTTCGATTCACTTAATAAATTATGTTTTGTCTACACTGTATTCGCATTCACTATGAATGATCGATCATGTAGCCTTTTGTAGCTCAGCATAAGTAAATCGAAGGCTTATTGTCAATGAATGTATAATTTTAAATCATCCAAAAGATCCTATTTTCAACATACAGAGCGTATAAAAATATTATTCCAGGGAGGTAACGTTATAATTTCAAATAGAGTTAGTAATGAATTTTATGCCAAATCAAAGCTTGTCGAAAACGGAATTTATCAGTACTAAATAGTAAGAGTTATCAAAACTTCATAATGTCGAACTTAATAAATTTTCACAAATTTTACACTTTTTTTGGCGTAGGAGTTCTACAAAACTGTATATGTTAAAAATTTTTTAAGCCATTTTTCTGCTATAAATAATTCAAAAAACTACTTGGAAAATTTTAAAAAATGTTAAGAAACACATTTTTTATATGGAAGAAAAATAATCGATTTTGCAATAAAATTAGCATTCATTTTGAAGCGTCTGTGAGTATTAAAATAATGAAAAATGCTAATTTTATTGCAAAATCGAATATTTTTCTTTTATATAAAAAAATGCACTTCTTAACATTTTTTTTAGAATTTTCCAAGTATTTTTTTGAATTATTTATCGCAGAAAAATGGCTTAAAAAAATTTTAACATATATAGTTTTGTAGAACTCAACGAGCTCTGTCGAATCATGTAAAAATATCCTAGAAGAAGTTTTTATTCCTTTTTTGAATTATTGGTGCCTTAATTTTCTACGGCAAAAAAAGTGTAAAATTTCTGAAAATTTATTAAGTTCAACGTTAAAAAGTTTTGATAACTCTTACTATTTAGTACTGATAAATCCCGTTTTCGACGAGCTTTCATTTAGCATAAAATTCATTACTTACTCTGTTTGAAATTATAATGTTATCCTCTGGAATAATATTTTTACACATCCTGTACAGATAAGTTTCTACAAGAACAATGGTTTTTGACTCAATTACGGATGGTTTTCCAATTTTCTTCTCCGTAATTTTACACAATTGTTTGTTAGTTATTACAATAAAATAAATAGATCAAAGTGTGGCGAAACGAACACATTGAAATGGTAAGGCTGTAAAAAGAAAGAAAGATATATCAAACGCAATTTACTATTGAGATGATCCAACGTAAAGATTATGTGCATCTGACAATGCGTTGTTCACAAGCACAATGTTGCCGACAGTAAAAATGAAAGTAGCCCCACAAACTTTGATTGAAGAAGTATGAATTTTTCAATATTTTTCTCAATAAAATTTTTGTATCATATTTCTGAAGGTTTTCATTAGATAAGATTTTGGTAATTTATGAGGGATGAGACCTTCTCACGAAGAAAGTTGGATAAAAAGCAAGATTTTTCTAAACTTTTTCTGTCCACTACACTTATATTTCATCTGCAGAATACGTCTCTTTCTATGTGTCTTGAGATTGTTGTCATCAAAAGCGATATTATTATGTTTTTACAACGTTCGGCTCTAGCGTGATTCATCAAGAAGAATTGCATTATGGTTGTGTAATTTTTGCCACGTATACGAACAAAAGTATATAACATGCCTCTTAGTCACACTTCTTCATTGTAAAGCATCGTAATTAATATTTATAACAGAAAGCATAAAATTGTAACTTCAGTCGACCATCGGTCATAACAACAAGCATTGTCCAAGCAAATGAGTTCATCATCGAAAAAGGGAGTGACATATGTTGACAAGACAAATAAGCCACCATCAGTGCTCATAGTTGGACCCTTTGCAGCTGGTACGTATGTACATACGTTTGTTTTTGTCATCTGGCTCATCGTCCATAGTCTATGAACATAATCTGATCCGATCTGTCAAAAATTCCAGGTTTTTTCTGATCTAATTAAATTACATTTCGCACCATCCGTTTCCGAACTCCAGACATGAGTTCGGGTGTTCGGAAATGAATTTTTGTCCTTAAATATTTATGACAGTAGTTCGTAAACATTTGTTCACAAGAGATCGTAACAGAAAAGCAGGGAAATCGGAATGGTTTGACTGGATGTTCGGAATACAATGCTTTTTGGTATACCTGTGTATCCCTGGAGATCGTAATGAACAAGATCAGATGTTCAGAGTGTAAATCTAAGGATATTTTACATGAAAAGTCTGGAGCAATAGAATGACATTGACAAGGAGTTCGTAAAAGAATTCACTAGGAAATCGTAACGAATATAAAGACTCATTTTTTTGTTTTTTTAGACAGAAATGACTATAAAACAAGCGAGTCAGTTCACATTCTCTCAAAGACCAGTAAATCTTAACATAATTACGAACACCCTGCCTCTTTCCTTATGTCCGAAGATCAGAACGGCCTACTTCAACCGGTGTTTGGAATGAAAAAGGTGGTGCAAAGTGTAATTTTTCCAGAAAATATTTTGTGCATTTAATGAAGAGCTTTGTTTTAATGTTTAAATATTAAATATAATTCTTTTAATTTACACATCTCATATGTAGTCACTCTTATTCAGGTAAAGCAACAATTCTCTACACGATAAAACATGGTGAAGGTGCTACAATTATGCCAACAATAGGTATCGATTACGAAAAAATAGAAATTAATGAGGCTTCTATAATGGTCTGGGTTATTGGTGGACGTTTAGGAAGTCGGGCTTTATGGCAACAATACTACGACAGAATGTCAGCATTGATTTTTGTTGTCGATTCACATGATCGAGATAGAGTTGATCAAGCATGTGAACAACTTCATTTAATGGCGAATAAAGACAAACTTCGAGAAAAACCTATTCTCATATTTGCCAATAAACAAGATTTGCCCGATGCAATGACTCTTGATGAACTTCGAGACAAACTCCATTTGGCTAAACTCAATACGAATACCAAATTGCGTTTACAACCAGCATCTGCTATTCAAAATCAAGGTCTTCGTGAAGGTTTCGAATGGCTGGCAAATTGTATTGTCGAAAAAATTGATCCAATAAAGCCCATTGTCGAAACATTTAACGATACAATCACGATGAAAAATGATTTCATGTCTATATTTAATATGGTCAATTTAAAGACATTCTTACGTAAATTAATTTAATTTTCATTCTGTTTTTTTTTTATTTTGATCTATTCTACACCATGTATAATTAAACGTAGAGCTATCAGAAGTAAACTTTATTCCTAAAAAAAAATGACTCCTAATTTTTATTGTAATATTTAAATTTAATTGCCGTCATTTCGTAATACATTACACATTTCTTGAATACTGCCATGAGGTGTGAAACGTGCATATACAGTGGACGTCATAAGTCTCGCACCACTTTTTTGTTTTGGGTCACATTTCACTATAATACGGAAGTGTTTCAGCATTTTTTTTTCATTCGATAGAGCATCTCGAGTACTACAAATATATATATAATTGACATGTTCACTGCTTGAATATAAAAAAATCAGAAACAAAACAAACTTCGAGACTACTGCAAAAATTTCATAAAAAAAGACAAGTTGATATTTTTGTTTAAAATAAAAGTTCACCACACAGTATATACTCAATGAATCTAGAAATCATTGTCAGTAAATGTACTTCTGGAAGGAATGCATAAATATCTCCATCTCACATATACTTCTAAGACGGGAGACAATGTGGTGTACTGATAGATATCATCAGACATGTAGCATTCGTTCCCATAGAAATACCTTAATTAAAATCACAGTATCATCTATCGATATTGTTCACTTAAATTAACGATAAACTCAGCTACTGTTCGATGCCAAATAAGGATTGATAATCTACTCGCCGTGTTTCCGTCGTTTTTTCGAAAAACCATCACATACGACCAAAAGAAGTTATATGAATTGATTATTAAATATCAGACTATGCGCGATTCATCTCGATATTATGAACCTACATTTAAGAGAGTGTGGGTGTGGTTGAGTGTGTGTCGAGGGGGTGTGGGTGTTGGTTTGAATGTGAGTGTGGGCGTTGTAAGAGAGAATATTAACAGTCCCACCCACTCACACCCACACCCACACCCCACCCTTCGACAAATTCTTTTTCAAATCATCGTTTTTGAAATATATGTCGTATGGTAGTTTTGAATAGGTTATTTAAGGCACTGTCAAAATTTGACTCGAATGTTCGTCCTTATTGAAAAGGTTTAAATAAATTCTGGTAAGTTGGAGCAGAACTTTAAGTTAATGTTTGAAAGTGTAGATAACAATTTCAAATAATAAAATCTTTTCCAATTCTTTGGTTTCCAAATTTTTCTTTTACCAATATAGTATTTCTCTCTTTGAATTTTCTTTTTAACCTGTACGATTTGATTTTTCACATCAATCTATTTAGGATCTTCGTTTGGTGCTGCTCTCTTTAATATACTCTTTGCTCGCATAAGATAATGCATTGCTCTCCTATAACAACCCATTTTTGTATATACCAACGCCAAAACTTTCAATGTTCCAACCATATCTGGATGATTCGATGTTTGTATTCGTTTTCGTAGACGACATGCTTTCAATGAATATCTTAATCCTAGCATATGTTTATTCAAATGACTGTAATTGAGAGCTATATTTTCAAATATAGTGGCAAAATCAGGATGATTTCGCGGTAGACATTTCCTTTTCATGGCAAGCGACCGATGAAAATAATCAATTCCAAGTTGATCAGCACCAACAGCAGAAAATCCGATGCCAATATCGACCAGTACAGAACTCTTTTCATTTAACTCTGTCTCTGGTAATGTTTTATCATACATGTGTAATGCACGCATCGAATACATGACTGCTTCACTTGGATTATCCATGTCACCTAAAGTTTTTCCTATCAATGATAAGCAATCAGCAATATCAGAATGGTACTCGGGTAAAGTTCGAGTTCTTATATCTAACGCACGTTGAAATTGAACTAATGCATCTTCATATTTACATTGTAAACGATAAGTATTACCAAGTGCAATAAGTACTTGACATTGTATTAAATGATTTGGATTTGCGCATTCTTCATGTATTTTCAATGCTCTCGTATTGAATTCTATAGCTCGATCATAGTCACCTTTTTGCTCATAACATCCTCCGATGCAAAGTAAAGCTCGAGCTACTTCCGCACCCGTGTCACCATAAACTTGTTCGAATACGTGAAGAGCACGCGTCAAATATTCTAGTGCTCGATCGTTTTCATCTCTATCAAAACAAAAAATACCCATATGAAGAAGGACACGAGCTTCATCTTCGAAACGTTTTGATTCGGTTTCTGTGATTATTTTATATGCATATTCATAATGTTTCCATTCATTGTTCTTATCACCCCGTATGTCCAATGCTCTCGCTATATGTACGTGAATCAAAGCAATGTCTTCGCCTTCAGGATTTTCAATTAGCTTATTAAAGTATGATAGAGACGAATCGTATTTTCCCATGCTATATAACAATACACCAAACATGATTTTTGCGCTCATATCTCTGCTAAATTCGAGATGATCATCGATATATTTGCGTACAATTGTTCGACCTTCATCAGTAGCAATCATTGTCAAATTCCATACGCCATTATCATTTTGTTTCGGTGTAGCCGTCAATTGAAATGTTGCACCAATGTCGAAGAGAATTTCATTTTCATCGCGAAAATTACTTTCTGATGAAATATCTGCAAAAATGACTGTATCACCTAATTTTTCTACGTCACAGTCGATTTCGAGCAAGATTGATAATTTATCAGACATTGATGTTGGTTCTCCTGCATAGATTTCGGCTACTCTTCGAGTAAGACTTGTCGATAGATAACCATTCATAGATACTAATTGTTTTTCATCCTTTGTAAGTTCATTGAATTCATATTGAGTCAGTCGAAGACCACGATACACTGTAATCGGTTCACCATATTCTTTAAAAACTTTATGTTTGACAACAAGTGCCGAATATAAATCTTGAATAAAGTATCGAAATGTGTACATTTGTTCTACATCTTCCGTTCTTAAGGCTTTGTTAATTAAACGATAGACAAAAGAATTTTTCGTGTACCATTTAATAGCCTCTTCCGATTGATACATTCGTTCAAACTCATCAATACGTTTTAATTCTTGAATGTTATTACGATAATAATGTCTTGATGCATCCAACATCTCTTGTTTGGCATGAACATCATGTGGCAATCGAATAACAACATCTTTAAAAACATGAAACCAAAGAAATTCTGCTGAAGTATCAGTTAATTTGCGAATATAACGTTGGTTGTGACGATAGAAACTAAAAGATTGAAGCTGTTCTTGAATTATCTTCATGTGCTTACGTATTGCAGCGATCATGTCACCATTATTGTTAAAAATACCAGTAACCTTCTCTTTGAATTGATCATATTTGTTGATTTTGTTTGAGAAAATGAATATACCATCGATCTGTCGAATATTTTCTATGTGATACAAAATATTTGCTAAATTCTTTCCAATAGTAACGAAAATAATTTTCTCCTTTTTGATTGTTTGTATACGAGTAATACATTGATCAATGTTTGTATACAAGAGTACATAATCATTAATTTCTTGCAGCATATTAATTCGTTTTATGGTTTTTTTGTTTGAATTCGAGCTGAAATAAATTATTGTTATATTTTCCTTGTTTTCCTCATGTTCTTTATTGATTAAGAAACTTTTCTTGCCATGAAGCTTCTTCTGTGAGCAGGAATCGTTTGTTTTTGATTTCGTCGAATTCATATAGTAAGATGTCGATGACAGGTTTCTATTACATATATTCTAAATTCATGATCATGAATGATTATAATAAAAAAACTTGCTAGTACAGCTGAATTTTTGCTTTTTTACGACTATCCTATATTCTGTTTGCTTCGTTGCTAATTGCTCATTGTCTTTCTTTTATGTATTTTGCTTTCCTTATGTTAACATCGCTACTATTATCAAGATCACATTGCAAAGCAGATAAAGCTGTTGTAAACATCTACTATGCCTATATTTACAGCAGCAGGTTTTAATGCACTACTATAAATCTTGATCAAATCATAAACACTGATAGCGATTATTTCTCAAGGGTATAACTTGATCGATTTGCGCTTTTTATGTTGATCTTATGACACATGTGGTAAATCGATGTATCATGAGCCATCATCCTTGATATCTTGGATATAAATTTTCATCTATACGAAAATGAGAAACTACATTATTTAGAATGTTGAAAAAACGTATTCAAACCATTTAGATTTCAAAGAATGTTCTAGAACTTACTAAGATCTTTTATTGTTGTCGTTCATCACTTCTAATTCCAGCTGATAAGGTTTGTTATAGGGAGGAAGAAGCCACAAAACTGCGACTGAGAACTTCTACTTACAATTTTTTTCAAAGATTTTTATGTGAGTTCTACAATAAAATTAGCTTTCAGTCCAATACTTATGGGATCGAAAACATTATTACTATAATGAAGAAATATCACCAAGTCTATCAAAATCTATCAACTATCATGTAGAATAATTCCTACTGCGTTACACATTGTAGCAAGTATGTCTTACACAGTCTAAGGAAAGAAAAAAATGCAGTCAACATTTTCGCTCTATACTCTGACATCTATGAACAATCTTGTTTCATAAAAAAATAAATAAATAAAACAGAGTAGCTTCCATCTGAAATTCACTCCATGAGCTTTCTAGCATGTTAAATGAGTTCATATTCTGTATCTGATTGGTAGTCTGTTTTATTAAATTAAACATGAAAAAAAACAATTATGCTCACAGTTACTAGGAATCACTGATTTGACAACTTTGCTAAAGAATGCAAAGTAAAAAAAAAGAAAGAGGAACAAAAAACTATTGCGACGCATTCTCATGACGTATATTTGACATGCGACAACGTAAGTAAGTTTTTCCTTCTTTAAAAAACGCTCGTGAATAGACCGGTTCTCACCAGTAGGAAAAAACCATTTAAAGAGGTCGACAACTTCAATCAGAATCTAATGTCATCTATTGACAAGAGCAATCAGTATTCGAGAGTGCTAGATGCGGGGATATGCAGGCGTGGATGTGGTGTGGTGAATTCTCACATCTTCAACCATCTCGTAAAAATTATGCTGAAAATTGTTTCATCGGGCGCCACTTTGCTTAAACGTTGAAAATGAAACATACGAAAGTCAATCAATAAAAAGAGATAAATAAATCAAAACAATCAATAAACCAAAAAATATACACTAAAACCAGGTAAAGACGAACAACTAACATCTAGAAAGATAGTAGTTGACAGCAGACGTTGATTTTTCGATAATCGATAACTGGTTCACTTGTCACGTATCGATTACATCTATACTAATGCCCATTTTAGAGTTAAATGGACGTGGGTATTTTTTGAATAACTTTAAAACAAAAAGAGAGAAATGCCTCAGGTTTTCAACACTAACGAGAGTCGACACTACTCCATCTTTTTATAAAGACCACGAAAAAATCCAGTTGCTTTTCTTGTGATAAACAGCATCGATTTTGAAGGATGTGTGGGTGTGGATACGGGTGTGGATGTGTGGGTGTAGTATGGGTGTGGAAGGAGATTAGATCCTGACATCCCACATCCACACTCACACCTCTAGGGCAAAAGAAATCTTAGGTTTTAAATATACAGCACAAGTTCTTTCTGATCGTACTAAACTAACGAAGGAATCGCTCGAAGTAATCGACCGCTTTTGAGCTCATATTTTTGGCATATAGAGAGAACTTCTAGAATAGAATAATCCTAAAAGGGTTCGGACCCATACGCCTCCTCTACAGAGTTATAGCAACTTTACTTGAATTTTAGCCTATGGCACGGTATATACAAATAAATTGACTGGCGATATTTCGACCTGAAATTTTGTCCACAGATAGGTCTAGTTGTAATTAGAATGCCCTGAAAATTTCAGCTAAATAGGATGTTTCCTTCGCGAGATATTGAATTTTCAAAAATCACTCAGATCTCATAAAAGATGCGAAAATCTCATGTTTTATCGACATTCAATATCTCACGAAGAAAACATTCTTTTCAGCTGAAATTTTCAGAGCATTCTAATTACAAGTAGGCCTATCTGTGAAGAAAATTTCAGTTCAGAATATCGTCAGTCAATTTGTTTGTACATACCGTGTCATAAACTGAAATTCAAATAAAATTGCTAAAACTGTATAAAGGAGGCCTATGGGTCCGAACCCTTTTAGGGTTATTTTAGTCTAGAGACCCTCTCTATATACCCAAAATATGAGCTCAAAAGCGGTGGATCACTTCTGGCAGTTTCCTTGCAAGTAATTTTTATACTTCAAATGAAATTGTATATTCTCCTATGTGTATTGTTTATCAGATGAAACTGAATATCAACGATTGTATAAGGGTGTGGGTGGGTGGGGTGGGTGTGGGTGTGGGTGTGGGTGGGTGTGGGGTGGGGTGTGGGTGTGGGTGTGGGTGTGGGTGTGGGGGG
>CAJNOL010003020.1:0-10379 GCA_905250125.1 Rotaria sordida | reverse complement strand
CACCCACACACACACCCACACCCACACCCGCACCCACACCCACACCCACACCCCACACCCACACCTACACCCCACACCCCACCCACACCCGCACTCACTCAGACACACATAACGAGTTGTTTTAACGGTATGTAATGTATAGTGTGATTTTTTGGCAGTCACCACGCAGAGTTCGAATGGTTCATGGGGTTGGTAATGCGAGAAATACTAATGTTTTTCAGATGTATGGATTGGATAACTTCGTCTTCTTTTGCACGGTGTGGAAAGGTCTTTCGAATTTAATGTGTCCTCCCTGCATCTTATTTCAAGTGGTGCAATATCGTAAGTTGCAGGTTGGTGGATCCACGAGGAAAAAAACGTAAAATTTATCACAATTCGTTATGCTAATGGGATTTGACCAAAAACAAGTGTTGCTCAACCATGCATAATTGTAACATACTGTGCCATTCATGGTATCACCGATCCTCGATGGATAGAGGCCTGGGTACCAACCAGGCCAATCGGTGCCACAGGAAGTATGGCTAGGAATGTAGGTTGGTATAATTTTACCGGCTGGATACAAGAAACGTATCCAAAGACCTGAAGACCCAAATTTCAACGAGTCACATGTATCTGTCGAGGTATATGCAACATTCCTGGTTTCATCTGTAATTTTGATGTAGTTATAACATTGGTTTGGGAGCACACTTGAAGTTGTTGGAATTTCTAACAGCAAATGAAGGAAAAAGTTCATCTTACCGCCGAGTCTGCAAAAGGACAGGGGCGCATAAGACCATGATTTGGCCCATTGGACTTTTCATACTATCTTCAGCACAATCATATATAGGATGAGAGAGCTTTAATTAGCGAGTACTTTCAAATACATTTAAGGACTTCCTACCTTATGACTTCGGATGATCTTATGACGAATACATACTAATTACATCACAGCCTTTCAGACTAGTTTTCTCTATATAAGGTCAAGAAAGTCAGCTTCAATTATACACCATCGGATAGCCCTTTTCACGGGCCACAAAACTCTATAGTTTTTAAAATTATTAAAGGTGGCCCAAGAAACTTTCAAGACCACCAGGTAAAAACTATGCCTATTTTTACATATAGCGCAACATATTTGATTAAATATTTTCATAAAACTCCGTGTTAGCCAGCTTCTATTATAGATCATCAGATAGCCCTTTTCACGGGCTACAAAACTATATAGTTTTTAAAATTATTGAAGATGGGCCCTTCAAAAAGTCCAATACCACAAGGTAAAAACCATACCTATTTTTACATATAGCGCAACATATTTGATTAATTATTTTCTTAGAACTACGTGTCAGCCAGCTTCTATTACACACCATCGGATAGTTCTTTTCACGAGCTACAAAACTATATAGTTTTTGAAATTATCAAAGGTGGGCTCTTCAAAAAATCCAATGCCACAAAGTAAAAACTACATCCATTTTTAGTGTGCCCAGGTCGAGCAATCTGATAGTAGGATCCGATAGGTTCCGTCTCGGATCCTATCGGATTCCTACGAAATTCGGCCGAATCCTATCGGATTTACCCGGAAAACCTGTTGCGGAAATGTGACGGAATCCCTGGTATCGGCAGTCCTATCGGATCCTACTGTCGAAATCCGATCGGAAGCTATCGGAAAGGAACCGATCGGAAACCACTTTCGGCAACCAATATTAACCTTAGTAACGCAATCCGATCGGTTCACACTGTTGATAACCCATCAAATACCATATTTAAGACCATCAAAACATCTGAACACACAATAAATAATGCACGCAAATGCAAAATAACAATCTTCAATACACAAAATCATCCCAGAACGATGTTTCCGGCCTGCAGATCCCGCCGGATCCAGACTTCATGAGGACTTTTCTTGCTTATTACAAGGACAACACCTAGTCATGTTTGGACCGACCCTATGGTTATCGAGGAAGCTCTATCAAATGAGGGGCATATGTATGGGACCCCTCCTTATCAATAGCTGAGAACTGGAATCCCCCAATCTGATTGGTCAATAAATGGACCAATCAGATTTCAGGAGGACTTTTCTTGCTTATTATAAGGACAACACCTAGTCATGTTCGGGCCGATCTTATGGTTATCGAGGACGCTCTATCGAATGAGGGGTATATGTATGGGGTCCCTCCTTATCTATAGCTGAGAACTAGAATCTCCCAATCTGATTGGTCAATAAATGGACCAATCAGATTTCGGGAGGACGTTTTCTGCTTTTTATAAGGACTACACCCAGTCATGTTTGGGCGGTCGTGTGAAGTGAGCCAAACATGCTAACCAGAAAATTGTGGTTCACTTCATATTAGGAAAATGGATCAATCAAAATGCGAGCCGTTACTTTAGTGTCATCGAACCGTTTTCCCAAAACAGAACTATGATACTTACAACCGGGAAGTAGTATTCCCAAAACAGAACAAAGGTATTCACTACCCGGAAGTATCATTCCCATAACAGAACAAAAGTGCTCACTACCCGGAAGTGCTTTTGTTCTGTTTTGGGAATGACACTTCCGAGTAGTGAGTACTTTTGTTCGGTTTTTGAAATAGTACTTCCGGTTTGTAAGTATCATTGTTATGTTTTGGTGATAGCATTTCCGGGTAGTGAGTACCTTTGTTCTGTTATGGGAATGATACTCCCGGGTAGTGAATACTTTTGTTGTGTTTTGGGAATAGCACTACTGAGTTGTGAGTAGTATTGTTCTGTTGTGCGAAAGATACTTCCGGTGCTAGAGTACTATATATTTACAGTGGGTATAGTATGGGCTAATGGACTCCACTTTGGCTCACGCCAACTTTGGCTCACTTCATACGACCCTTCCGGCACACCTACGATAAAATTTGGATTCCAAACATTATCAGAATACATAAGATCGATCACAGATTCAAAGGTTGATAAAATCCTATAGAAATCCGATCGGAAACCGACAGTCTGAATAAAGGGGGATCACAACAATCGGAAACGTATGAGCATCCGATTGTAAGATCCGATCGGAATTCTGCAACCCGAATTCCAATCGGATTTTTGGACCTGGGTAGGTATGTGGGTGTATTGTATCTATTCATCTGCACTCACACCCTACACCAGAGATGGAATTGGTACCGGTAACCGGGTGATGGGATCCAGTACTGGTCTAGATTTTCGATCGGCTGGTCTACCGATCTAAACCGGTCCAAACTGGTATGACCGATCTAAACTAGTCTAAACCGGTCTGATCGACCTAAACCAGTCTAACTCAGTCTCACTGGTCTTAACCGGTGTAGGGGATCTAACTGGTCTCAATCAGGCTAGTGGCTTTAAACCGATCGGATCGGTCCAAACCGCTCTAATCGGTCCAAATTGTTCTAACCGGTATAAACCGATTTTGACCAGTATATATCTTGAACTTTCCGGCTTTATAATACTATCTAAGTAAAAAAAAACCAACAGGCATCCAGGTTCGTCCGTCTGGTCACACAGAAATTAGTTGCAGAAATATTTTCTACAATATGCTTTAATGAGGCTCTTCTTATCAACAGTGAATCGTTAAGACACTATACGTGAAGGTACGCAGGCAGTCGTCAAGAGACACTGCGGAAAAAGCTATTATTTTAATCCTTAGGCTATTGTCTTTAGCTCGATATTTTATTGGGAGGTCGGATTTTCCTGATGAGCTGACGCATTGTCAGTATCCAATTTACTATCGATAGACAGGTCAGATCACTTTTTGCCGGTAGATCGGTTTTGATCGGTAGACCGTCTTTATCGGTCTAGACCGGTAAAACTGGTATGTCAGCTGGTCCGGTTCGGCCTGATTGTTTTGGTGCGGTACCGCTACCGGCCATGGTAAAACTAGACCGATTTCATTTCTGCCTCACATCGACACGCAACACACACTCCACTCCCACATCCACACTCAAAATGCGCGTAGTGTTTACTTGGTGGTATGGGACTTTTCTTGGGCCCACCTTTAATAATTTTAAAAACTGTATAGTTTTATGGCTCGTGAAAAGGGCTATCCGATGGTATATAATTGAAGCTGACTTTCTTGACCTTATATAGAGAAAACTAGTCTGAAAGGCTGTGATGTAATTAGTATGTATTCGTCATACGATTATCCGAAGTCATAAGGTAGGAAGTCCTTAAATGTATTTGAAAGTACTCGCTAATTAAAGCTCTCTCATCCTATATATGATTGTGCTGGAGATAGTGTGAAAAGTCCAACGGGCCAAATCATGGTCTTATGCGCTCCTGTCCTTTTTACTGCGACTGTGACCTCATTTCTCGAAATTCACTAACGAGGGAACATTCCCAAGTGTCACATCGCTTTTGAGTCGAGAGGATGGACATTATGTAGGCTCTAATGAGCTATGAATTCTCTGAAAAGAGTTCGTGCCACTAGCCTCCTGCTGCTAAGAAACAACATTTGTACGATATGTTTTGGAAAAAGCCGTGGTCCCTCTCAGGAACATCAGGAAAAGTGATTTTTGAGTTTCCACCTGAAACTTTGCATACAGATAGGCCTCAGTGAGAATAGTGTATTGTGAAGATTTTAGAGTTTTTGGTTGCTCCGAGTCTGAGATAACAAAATCGGATCTGTCGGTGTATTGAAGCAATTTTAAGATAATTATATTTTAGGATAGAAACAATGAAAAGAGTCGAAACTTTAACAATAAACCATTCTCATTGAGACCTATATCTACGCAAGTTTGAAGTCGAAATTCGAAATTCAGTTTTTCAAGTGTCCCTGAGGGGAACCAAAGCTCTTTTTTCTTAAACATACAGTAAAAAAGAGTATACGTCATATTCCGCGACGTTCCACAT
This sequence comes from Rotaria sordida, assembly GCA_905250125.1. NCBI lineage: Eukaryota > Metazoa > Rotifera > Eurotatoria > Philodinida > Philodinidae > Rotaria > Rotaria sordida. Next base: position 5,561 of record CAJNOL010003020.1, on the reverse strand, counting down.
TGCGGAATCGATTCCGCCCTAGGAATCAGTTCCATTTGATTCCTGAACCGCATCTAGCAACAGAAAAATATCCGATTCCCAAATTGCCTTCGACTCCGGAATCGCATCTAATTCACAATTGCATCCAATTCCGGCATTCCCTTTGATTCAAGATTTGCATCGCACTCTGCAATTGGATACGATTCCGGAATTGCGTCTGATTCCAGTGAAGCATCTGATTCCTTAAATGCATCCTACTCTCACCCACACAAGCCTTCCATAGGGAGAGATGGGTAGCTAAAATAAGTCAGTGATTCCCAAACGGAATTCCGGGAATTAAATGGAAGCGAAATCACACGGGATCGGACGGAATCACTAGGAATTCCATCTGATTCCCTTCGATCCCCGAAATAGAATGCAATGCGGAATGCGAAGGAAGTACTGGGAATCGCTAGCGATTCCGTCTAACTCCAAGTGATTGTATCGAATTCGGCTTCGATGTGATTCGCGGAATTCCTTTTCACCCTCACCCACATCATGCCTTCTATAAGTTCGCGATTCCAGAATCGTATCTGATTCCGCAATTGCTTCTCATCACCCTCTAGACCATGCCTTGTATAGTGATAGATAGATATCTAAAATAAGTGAGGGATACCGGAATCGCATCTGATTCCGGAATTACATGCGATTCCAGAATCGCATCCTACCCTCGTCCACACGACGCCTTTTATAGTGATGGATAGGTATCTAAAATAAGTGAGCGATTCCGAAATGGAATTCCGGGAATCGAATCGAAGTGGAAACACACGGAAGTGGACGGAATTGCTAGAAACTCCATCTTATTCCCTTCGATTCCCGAAATAGAATGCAATGCGGAATGCGACGGATTTACTAGCAATCGTCAGTGATTCCGTGTAGTTCCAGGCGATTCCGTCCAATTCCGCTTCGATGTGATTCTCGGAATTCTGTCTCACTCTCACCCACATCATGCCTTGTATAGAGATAGATAGATAGATAACATAAGTTAGCTATTCCGGAATCACATCCGATTCCTGAATTGCATGTGATTCCGGAATTGCATTGAATCCGGCATTGCATTGAATTCCTAAACTGCTTCTCACCCTCACTGATCCCATGCCTTGTAATGATAGAGATAAATATCCAAAATGAAAGTGTGGGTGTATGGGTGTCGGTGTCCGGGTGGGTGTGGATGTGAAGTGGGCGCAGCTCACATGAAGATAACACCCACACCCACACCCTGTTTAAATACAATTCACACTCTTTACATGACTGCTCTGCGGTGGTTGAGATGAAAATGCAGAATTTCGCAGAAGGCACTACGCGTAGGAAAACTTGCATTAAAAGTATTTCAATAACAAATACCTGTATATGTCTGAACCGTTGACGTTGTCGAATTAGATTTGAGTGGTGGGCACACTCTAGAATCGGCAAGTGCTAGCGGGTAACACACTGGTGTGTTGCAGCGAGTATTGTTAACGCAGACAGTATAGGGTACAGTGCAAGTTGCATTGCCAATGGAACACGGTGTTAGACTCGAGCAAGCGAGCAATGAGACAGCACATACACCCCCTGAGCCAGAACTAAGGATCTAGTCAGAAATTAGCTCTTTAATATGCACCCTATCTTAATTAGTTTCATATGAAATAAAAGTAGTTTTTTTGCACGCATAATTGAACAGAGCCTTGATAAGCTAATGTGACGATAGTCTAGACAGTGACAGAAAATTTAATGGTGACGAGCAATTGAGGCCGTATTCGGTTTTCAAAGAATACCACGAATAGACTGTGTGCGGATTCACTCAATAAATAGCTAGCCAACCATTTTGGCTAGTTGGATCACACGTTTCTTGAATAAAATTAAAGTTTAAGGCATTGACAATCAGAGTTAGTTGAACAGGATATTGGACTTGAAAGGCACGATGAAGGTTGACATTGTGAGCTAGACGATATATCTCCTGTTAAAGATACAAAATATTAACTAAATCATGCGATATATGAGCATTGTCACCTGATACACTAGCAAAACATCTAGAAAACCATATAATGTTATTTTTATAAATCATTTCCTGATTAGACATGAAAACTTACATTACAGCTGCTAATACAGCCCAAATATTCATCATACTGCTGAGAACTCCCACTACGAAAGTAACTGAGTGATGCAATGATTATATACAGCCATTGCTGTTTACATGTTCTCATTGAAAAAAAATCAAATCCACTTAATAGTGTGTGGGAGGGCTCGATGAGTGGCACGACGTCAATAGCTGAATTCAACAGTCAAATGGCTTCTTCGGAAGAAAACTATATCTGTCGACTCCTGGATGCTTCGTTGGTATGTTGCAGTTTATCAAACAACTGCCATGGTATTGTGGTCCATCATTTCATTGCTGAGAGGGTGTGAGTGTGTGGTAGGCGGAAGTTTGGGTGCCTCAAAACCTGTGCTGTAATACCCACATGCATACGCATACTCACATCTCTATCTCACTCCACTACATGCAGTCTCATAACAAGATCCTGAAACCTATATCCTCTAGGTGTTTCTTCATGTTATGCAAACTACTCGTTCATTCACGTTCCAGCATATTCCTGATGTATTTCTACTAAAGCAATATCTTTGTTCCAAAGAGAAAAGCAGCAGTAGCATGGTTCACTGCATTTTATTTCACTTTAGTTTCTTGTGAAAATACAAATAAAACGAACAGCGAAAATCAATTAAAAAAATACATTGAGAACGAACAAACGAAAGAAACAAAAACAGACGCAAATGCAATTTTGTTATTGTAGCCATCTTTTCTTTCTCTTCCTTCTAATATTTTCGCATCTCAGCAACAGTTTTTGTTTTTCTCTGTCTACCTCTGTATTTTTCCTAGGTGAATAAGTTCCAATTAAAAAAAAGCTGGTATAGTACAATTCATTTAACATTATTTCTCGAATTGCGTTCACATTCTTTTTTGATGCTCATTAATATAAAAGCATTTATGTTACGAGTGCAGATGCGGGTGTCAATGTATAGATGATTCTCAGAGAACCAGGAAAAGTCATTATGACCAACTCCCATAACCACATCCGAATATATAATACCCCCTTTCGAGTGTCTATGAAAGCTTCAGCATTCCAAATTCTTCTTTTATTCTCCACTATCATAAAAATTGATTCCTTCATCTGTGAATCTGGCTCTTATATTACTGGCTTTCAATGCAACTTATGTCCAACAGGTTATTACTGCTTTGATGGTCTAACTCGACAGCCTTGCGCACCAGGCAGTTACACGAGTAATATGGGAGAAGTACAATGCTTCCCATGTGCCGATGGATCGTATGCTGACTCTGCTGGATCTAGTCATTGCATAACGTGCCCTCCTGGAAATCAATGTAACGATACAATAAGTGCTGTGCTATGCCCACCTGGAACCTACTCATATTCTGGTTGGTCAGAATGCTCGTCGTGTCCTCAAGGATCATATGCTACATCTGCCGGATCTAGTGGCTGTGCGACATGCCCTCCTGGCTATCAATGTTCTAATGCAACAAATGCTATACCCTGCTTACCAGGAACCTACTCACACTCCGGCTGGTCAGAATGCTCGCCGTGCCCTGAAGGATTATACGCTGGTTCTGCTGGATCTGGTGGCTGTGCCACATGTCCTCCCGGCTATCAATGTTCCGATGCAATAAATGCTGTGCCTTGTCCACCGGGAACTTACTCACCTTCTGGTTCGTCAGAGTGCTCGCCATGTCCAGATGGATTCTACGCTGATTCTATCGGATCTACTCGCTGCATAACATGCCCTCCCGGATATCAATGTGCCGATGCAATAAGTGCCTCAGCTTGTCCACCAGGAACCTACTCGTATTCTGGTTACTCAGACTGCTCACCGTGCCCCGCTGGATCTTACGCAGATTCTGATGGGTGTAGTGGGTGTGCCACATGCCCTCGTGGCTATCAATGTTTCGATGCAATGAACGCTACACCTTGTCCTGTAGGAACCTTCTCTCATTCTGGTTCGACAGAGTGTACATCATGCTCTGACGGATCCTACACAGACAGTGCTGGATCTAGCGTCTGTACAACATGTCCTGCTGGATATCAATGCTCCGATGCAACGAATGCTGAGCCCTGTTCACGAGGAACCTACTCATATTCCGGCTCGTCAGAGTGCTCACCATGTCCCAGTGGAACCTATGCTGATTCGATCGGATCTAGTGACTGTACAATATGCCCTCTTGGATATCAATGTCCTGATGCAATGAATCCTACACCCTGTCCTGCGGGAACTTACTCACACTCTGGTTGGTCAGAATGCTCGCCGTGCCCCGATGGATTCTACGCTAATTCTGCTGGATCTAGTGGCTGTGCCACATGTCCCCCCGGCTACCAATGTGCCGATGCAACAAATGCTACGCCTTGTTCACGGGGAACCTACTCCTATTCTGGTTGGTCAGACTGCTCGCCGTGTCCTGCTGAATCCTACACTTACTCTGTGGGATCTACTCGCTGCACAACATGTGCTGGCGGATATCAGTGCTCTAATCAGATAACTGTCATGATGTGTTCACGCGGCAGTTTTTCATCATCTGGACAAATACCATGCTCTTCATGTCAGAACGGAAGTTACGCTTACTACGAAGGGTCAACCAACTGTAGATCATGTCCAGTAGGGTTTCAATGCTCAGATCGAATACGCCCACAGCCGTGTCTAACTGGGACTTACGCAAATTCTACAAGCACAGTGCAATGTCGTGAATGTCCAAGTGGATCATACGCTTTCAACGATGGTTCAACTCAGTGCATAGTGTGTCCCGCAGGATATCAGTGTTCAAACCTATCAAATCCTGTGGCATGTCCACACGGCACCTTTGCGCCGCTCGGACAAGCAGAATGCATTCCATGTCCGAACGGAACTTACGCTTACTACGAACGTTCAACTAACTGTAGACCATGCCCAGCAGGTTTTGAATGCTCAGACCTAATACACCCTCAGCCTTGTCCAGTTGGTACTTACGCGAATTCCACAAGCGAAGGACGATGTCGTGAGTGTCCAGCTGGGTCATACGCTCACCACGGCGGTTCGGCTAAGTGCATAGTATGCTCTGCAGGATATCAGTGTTCAAATCGAGCAAATGCTTTGGCTTGTCCACCAGGTACTTTTTCGTCAGCGGGACAGCTGGAATGCTCTCCATGTCCGAGTGGGTCGTACGCTTATTATAATGGGACTAGTAGCTGTACAGCATGTCCTATTGGCTATCAGTGCTTAGACCCAACAAATGCCAAGCTCTGTCCGCCCAGTACTTATTCGTTACCAGGAGAAGGAGTATGTCTTTTCTATCCAAACGGATCCTACACTCAATACACAGGTTTTTCGAGTACGACCACAACCTCAATTACAACGACAACTATTCGTTCGACAACACCAATAACATCGCAGTCCGCCACAACAACAGTTCGATCAACAACTGCCACAACCACCCTCACGACAACAACTACTCGTTCGACAACAACAATAGCATCACAATCCGCCACAGCAACAGTTCTATCAACAACTGCCACAACTACGCTCAC
>CAJNOL010003019.1:9763-27915 GCA_905250125.1 Rotaria sordida | reverse complement strand
ATATACTTATCTATCACAAATCAAAACAAAATAAAATTTTGTATTCTTCTAAACAACTATAAAGCAATATCTATAGCTATATTTGTTAAGTGAATATATCACATCATAAAGAATATACAGACGGACTTGTTAATCTATAAACATAATAACCATTATAATTGATTACAAAAATCGAATTAAATCCTTGACATGTTTTCCTATTCCAATAATAACATATGTTGTCAGTGGTATTTCCACTAACTTCTTGGTAACTATATTTATATCATCTAGAAGCATGAGTATCATATCTATACGTAGATGAAGTATAGTTAATTGACATCGTTGCAGCACTACCTGATGAATGAACATATAATGGTGTCGTCTTAAATGTATCATAATTACAAACAATATTTGAAACTTCATGAGTTAATTTTCGAGTAGAATATCTACGAAATAGAAATATTAAATATGTTGTTTTACTCGCTTCTACTTATAGTAGTAGTTCTCCTAACTATTGTTGCTAAGATAAATCAAATGCACCTTATTAATATTTAGAGATGAGCAAAATTCATTTGATTACTTGTTTGAGAAGTAATCGTAGTTGTCGATTTAGTGTTGATTGTGATAGTTGATATATTACTTGTTGACATTGATATTGAAGTATAAGTTGCAATTGTACTCGTACTGGACATTGTTATTATTGTTGTTGTAACTGTAACAAATAATCATTTTTTCCTCAAAAAATCTGTTTTCATATTTCATTAAATTTTGTAACGATTTTTATAGATAGATGTGAACGTTTTCAAAAGTATACTTGATGTTATATTATGCAAATTGATCTTTGTCACTTTATATATACAAAATAATTTCATCGTTGAAAAGTAAAATTAACTTATACAAAATTAAAAATTTTCACATACTATTTTTATTTTTGATCGAACATATCGCAGGTTGTATGTAACTTGGTAAGATTGACATGAAAAAGCTTTAAGATAATATCTACGAACGCAGTATCGTTTTAAAAATGTGTCTCTCTTTATTAGAGGTTTCATTTGATATATAGATAGGTGATGATGACAGTAAGAAATGTCTGGTCTTCTGGCAATTGTGGTTGAAAGCATTCGAAAGTTATATCTTAAAAATTTTTTCAAATAAAACAAGAAAAAATGATTGTAGACAATATACTGACAAGACGTTAGACTATGACATCCGTTGAAGAATGATCTTATCGATAGAAAATTTGTCAAAACCCTCATAGCTTTTTTTGATATAACAATGGAGGCATTGAATCTTCAACAATTTTTTTCACAACTGTAATGACGATGGTGACTCAACTGTTTAGCTTACACCTCTACTCTCTCTTGCTTATAAAAGTATTCAGGATGGCATACCATTTCCTATTTTTCCATTAGGAGAGGGCTATCGAGATTTATTTCTTAGGACTTATTATGTTGATTTTAGATCAACAGATTTATCTATGGATAACATATAACACATTTTAACTGTACCAAAAGAGAGCCATAGTTTAGAAGAGTTACTCCTCAGCCTCATCTGGTTTGTCGTGCTCAGTGTCATTTCTGCCCTCATTCTATCCTTTCCGTCTGATGATAACACACATATCAGAATTTTATAGAAAAAATCTTGATAAATCTCAAAATATTCCGAAAAAATAGATTCTAGAAGCTGCTATAATATTCTCGTTTCCGAACAGAAAATCGGAAAATGATAATAATATCGAGAATAATCAATTAGATTTTTCTCAACATAAAAGTAAATAAATAATCATCAGTATAGTATGACTATTAAAGTTCGATAAATTTTTTTTTTCGTCTGTTTTGGTACTTCAAAAATTCTTCATCAGTAATACTTTAAATTCAAAGAATTGATTTTAAAATGAATTTTCTAAGTATTAACATTTGATTATGATCGGATACAAATCGAAGAAATGATTTTCTATGTAAATAATCAGTAAAAGAAAAATAAATTTCATAACGAAAAAAAAAAGAAAATAATCTGTTCAATTGTAAACATCGCAAAACTTTTCTGTATTGAACATTCTTCAGACTTTTCGAAAGTATTCACTATAGAAAAGATGAAGCTTTCTCATCATTTTCAACATTTCACTCTAAATTAGCGTATTTCTCACTATAAATATTTTTTTCCTTCTCCATCCATCTCAACTAACATTCATTTGTATTTCACTCGTTAAAAAACAGGAATGGAAAAAATAGCTGACCATCAAATGAAATCATTCTCTCCAAGCTTTTAAATAGTGTTCACTATGAGTGGTTTTATTCTATTTGAATAGAATTATATGGAAATATATATAAAAGTCGTTCGATTAAAATAGAGAAATGATAAAGAGGAGGAGTTTATAAGTAATATTTAATTATTAAACAAAATAAATACTATCTAAAGAAAAGAATCAATATTTGAAAGAACTCAAGATATTGATCATTATCGTTTGAGTCGATCATGTAACAACATTACTAAAACTCGATGCTTTTTCTCTCTGTCATATTAATATACCATTCAACAGTCCGAATCTATTGTTTTATAAAAAAAAAAAAAAAAAACATTTCGTCCTTTTGAAACTTCAAACTCTCCTAAATTGTAGAATATTACTTTTATAACATATTCAAGACAAAATGAATTACTTCAATAATAATTATTTCAATAGGAATGAAAGAATATATTTCTTGTAGATATGAAATTAAGTTCGTCTTAGAATAAATATTCGCATTTCATTTTCAGCATTTTATATAATAGTAAAAGATATTATTACGAAGATGTCTAGTACATATGAATAAAAATCTCTGAACTAATATAATATTTAATTTGAAATTATGAAAAAAAAAAGAAAGGCGAAGATATCGATACACAACACAGCAAACGAAAAATAAATATACAATTAATATCACAGATGATGGTATGTTGTTGCTTTCTGATGATAGTTTATTGTTAACATATCCGAGGTTTTTCTTCAATAATATTTTCTTGATGATCATTAATAAGTTCTGATTGAATTTGATATTCATATTCATTATTTGGATAAGTATTATTATTTATATTAGATGATGAAGATAATCGACCATTCATAGCACATAATGATGAAGATCGATGACAAGATGAATATGGCCAACTCTATTTGAACAAAAACAAAAAAAAAAAAAAAGTTAAAATAAAATAATATTCTAATCACGAACAAAATTATTTGGTGTTTGAAGTGAAAGTGATGTAGTAGTTGGTGGTGCTGTTATGGTTGGCACTGGAAGTTCATCATTATCTAATATTTGTGTTAAATGGACAATATAACTTGTTGCTAAACGAAGTGTATCAAGTTTTGATAATTTTGTATCATGTGGAACCTATTATTAATCATAAGAGAATGAAATCAAATAAAAAAAAAACTAAAAAAATACAAACCCATGGTAAATGAGTTTTTAGTTTAATAAAAGCTTTACTTAATACACGCATTCGAGCACGTTCACGAGCATTAGCAGCATTTCTTTGTTGCATTCCACCATTTGCTGTATTATTTGATTTAATAGGAGAATTACTTGCTGTTGTTGCAACTGAATCGTTGCTTGATAATCGTTTACGACCCATTCAATAACGATGAATAAGAAAAACTAAAAGAAAATTATCATTTTTTTTTTCTGATTGGTTTCTTTTCTCTTTGGAATGTTTATATACACATATATATGAATATATATATAACCAGAAGCAAAGGCATCTATTATTCTTATACCGACTTTATCATTGTCTTGTCATCTTTCATTCTCGTAATCACTTTCTTTATGTTTTCTGACAGATAATGGATTAGTATGTTTTGTTGCTTTGAGCAATATATGCTTACATTTCTCTAAAAAGACACATACACATTCACACATGTTGTGTGATGATTTGATCAGAAGTCGATATGAATAAGACTTTCTTCTTTTTTTCTGATTAAAGAAAACAATAATAAACATAATGGAACTATCTAATCGAACATATGTTGTTCAATATGAATCTCAGTCAATGTATTTATTTCAAAGTCTATTATTAGAAAGAATCTTTTCTCTCATAGTATAGACTAATTACTTTTAATTAGTTACTTATTTTATTACGATCAATTAACAAAGGAATTTCTTCAGATATCTATTTTCCGATTTCAAGGACTTTTTTTTTGCCTACAGGTACAACATAGAGTTGTAGTAAAAATCTTAAAAGAATTTCGATATCTATTGAGATTAGACTTAATTATTGAATTTTTATCCGAATTTTTTTTCATATAGAGAACTTAACTAGACTGACTTCCATAAAAAATTGACAAGTTTTGAACGAAGTCTATTCGAGATCTGAAGCGTTGTATACACTATTCATAGAAAAGAGTATATATCTCAAAGAGACTTTGCTCAAAACTTGGATATTTTTATAGAAACTAGTCTAGTCGGATTCTCTATATTCGCAAAGTTTCAGATCAAAATACGAATTTTTCGAGAACCTACAAAATAAATATGTTAAAAATTTGACAGCTTAATCAAATCTTAATCAGAACCTCCGCATCTTTAAGATTTTTTTTTATTAAAACATCGTGTAGTATCTATAGACAAAAAAAATCCTTGAAATCAGAACGGGACGTCTAAAGAGATTTCCTCGTACGAACAATTCAATATTTTAAAGTTTTTCGGCAAAACAATTTGATGTTTTTATGTTTAACTAAACTACGTATTAGTAGATATGTACTATTAACTGAAAATAATCATTACTTTGTCAGTCACGATAAAATGAAACATCAAGTCTATTCAGTATCGCTGACACGGATAATGATATTGTTATAAAATTCATTCCATAACAGCGAATTATTTCGTTTAGAGATTTTCCATTGAATCTTAAAAATAGAATTATTTTTTTTTTTTTTTTTTTTTTTTTTTTTTTGTTGCAAAAAATAAAGATATTTTCGTCGAAATTGAATTCGATTCTTTCGTTATGAGTATAGAATATTTAAAACTTACCAGATGTTTTATGTCTTATTTGTTGTATGTCGTTATGGTATTGCTCTCGTGTTATCACGAAGGCTATATGTGGATGATAATAGTACCAAAAAAAAAAAAAAGAGAAGGAAAAAGAATATATAAACATAAACGTTTTTTTTTTCTTTTTTGATTGGTTCTATTCTCTTTTTTCTTATTGGATTATTCTGTTTGTTAGAATAAATCAAAGAAATAATTGCTCATCTTTTTCTATTTCTTTCCTTCTCTATAATACTGAAGACGACAGCCTTGGTATATTGTTGTTTTTTAATGCCCTCTCAGTCGACCTTAACTATTCGATTAGTCGAAGGAGGAGCAATATACATATTGTTTCTATAACGTATCTTTATCACATTCTACGTATCAACAAATTGACATTTTCCAGTAGGTCGATATATGTTTAAAAATGCATTTGTGCTGCTCGTTCAACTAATTGGAATATAAACAAAATCATCTTTTTCTATATACCATGTGATTTATGCTTTACTCATTCAATATCATAATTGAGTTTTTAGTGTGATGGCACGTGTGTGTCACATATACATAAACTATAGTGATGTGTTAATGTTCTCGCCTTTTTTTTTTTCCATATATCTCATCATCAACCGATCGATCATTTTCATTGTTCTACTATTTCGGTTGTATTCCATCTCTTTCTTACGGTTAGAACAATTAGATATTGTTTGGTTTAATTTAATTTCAGAAAAAAAAAAACTATTTGTTTTTTTGTATTGTTCCATTTTAATCGATGAAAAAAAAACAAAAAAGAAGATAGCTTGAGAATGATAATTATTTATAAAAAAAAATAACTTAATAATAAAATTTAGTTTGATTGAATAGTGTAATTTATTGTTTTTGTTTTAAATCTTGTTAAAAATAAGTCATGATTCATATAATTAGAATAAAAAGATTTCAAATACAAAAATAATATGATAGATGTGATTTCTTTTTTTTTGTCTTATGTTTAAACTATTGATAAAGAAGCTCTATTATTTTTTTTGTCTATGAAATTTCTACCAGCAGAAAAATAAAACCATTCATTTCTCTATAATTTTGATGTGCAATGCTCGATGTGATCGTAGAAAAATTCTACATCGTAAATTGTTTATTTAATAGCTGGTAAACTAGTTGAGATTATTTTATCATTTGTACAAATTCGTTGTTTCATTGCTCGACCAATATCCGAATGAGGTACAAATTGTTCGATTACGTTTTCTATGGCATTCACTAGATAAGAGAAAAAAATTTTCTTTTCAAAATCTATGAGAAAATACAATGGAAAAAAAACCACATACATTCCAATTTTTCTGTTGAATGTGTTTGTAGAAATTGTTGTTGTTTGTCAATTGATTGAACCAAGTCAGCTCGTTTTGTTAATATTGGAACATGTCCAAGTTGTTTAGCACTTTTGCTACGATTAATATTATCAACTTTCTCTTTTGTCTGTGTTAAGATTGGTTGTGGTAGTAATTCTGCTGGTAAATCAGGTAAACAATAAGAATTTATATCCATAATACCTTGAAAAAGTAAAATTAGAAAAAGTGACGAAAATACAATAGTTACAATCTCGACTGAGGAATGTTGGATGTGTGACAGCCCTCTACCAATTGTGGAAAATTTTTATTCCCTCTCTCGAATGTTGGTTGTTTTGGGCCATCACTGATTACAATTCACAATCAGTAGCAGAGATGTGCGGTCCACGGGGTTCACCCCGCGGGCCCCGCGGGGCCACGTGGCGACGGGCGGGCGGGGAAGAAAAATTTAATTAAACGCGGGATTAACGGGGCACGGGTATTTTCCGGCACACGGGCGGGCGGGGCGGGTAATAATTTTTTTAAATGACAGGGGTCTCGGGCGGAGCGGGTATGAAATACACGGGTTCGGGCGGGTAAACATTTTTTTTCGGGTATGATGAAAGATCGTCAAAACTTATCACGGGATGTCCTTAGTATAGGTATGTAGTACAAAGTACATATTGATTGGTTCATTACTTTCATCCTATTATGTACAAGATTGTCTACCATTTGTTTGTTTCTTTCTTTATCGTCTGTCATACGCAACTTCTACCATCAATTTATATTAAGTGAATAACTGGACTAAAACTTATTTTATATGTAGAATTATCGTTTGAATTTTTTTGTGAATTACTACTTAGGTCTGACCAAAAGTTCTGACAACATTATATAAAAATATAAAGATAAGGAGATATCTTTAATTTTATTTTATCAAATTTTGAGGACAGTTGCCATGATTATTTATACCAAGTTTGATCCTTTCCAACGATTAGTTAAAAGTTTTTTGAAGTTTTTTCGAAAAAAAGTTTTAGGTATCATGGATACCGCATGAGCTAATCATATTTCATTTATTGTGAAAAGTTAGCAAAATCTTCTTCGATCATATCAGTTGCATTTTAGTACTGCTAGTGATGAGATATAGATTTATTTTAGATAGGTTAGTCATAAGTTATCCGATGCTGGCTGGCTTATTGAAGATGAATCGTCAAAGACTATTGTTCATGAATAAAGATTTTAGAAAATGCTTTGTTTGGTATATTCTTTAAATCAAATACTCCTGAATGTAGATAAAGGCAAGACTGTAAGCTACAAGTATTATACTGAAAACTCTCCAAAACATTTTATTAATGAAATATGGAAACAAACAGAGACATCAGGTTCATAATGTACAAAATTGCTTGACGGTCATCGTTGACTTCATACTCATCTAATGTTATTAATTGCATGACAGAAGAAGGCATCAATATAATATCATATCTATCATATTCACCAGACCTGATACTATGTAACTTTTCGCTAACTAATTCTATTAAATGTAGTTTAACTGATTAAATAAATGAAACATGATAAGCTCGTGCGATATCTAAAAATTTTTTCGAAAAAAACTTTTAACAAATTGTTGGAAAGGTTCGAACTTGGTATAAATAATCATGGCAACTGTCCTCAATATTTGATAAAATAAAATTAAAGCTGCCTACTTACCTTTATATTTTTATATAATGTTGCCAGAACTTTTGGTCAGACCTAAGTATGATCGAATTACATGATTTATCTCCTGATGAATCACTTGATAGGACAGTTTCGTCGAATACTGATCGTTCATCTACAATTATTTCTTCATCTTTCAGTCATTGCTCATCGAGTAATATTAAATGTAATTCATCAAATATAAAAATGTTTTTAAAAGAACAACCAGAAAAATACGTGCTTGTCGACAATCACAAAGTGAATCATTCAAAACCATCTCATATAGACTTGAGTTTTGCTTTTGTAAAAAATGATTATTCATAAAAGGAATGCATCATTAAAAATAAAGTATTTGGTAAATAAAAAATTTCTTCGGGTTACACGGGACGGGTCGGGGCCCGTCACAAAAATGGCGGGTCGGGCGGGTCTGTCCAAGAAGCTGGGTGTGCGGGGTACGGGCGGACCGGGAATAGGTTTGCCGGGGCACAGGCGGGGCGGGGATTCTCATTAAGAATATCCACGGGGCTCGGGCGGGGCGAATTTGTGAATTCTACGGAGCGGGCCCCGCGGGGCATGAAAAATCAATGCCCCGCACATCTCTGATCAGTAGGCCATCCTATCAGTAAAAGCATATTTTGAATCTTCTATAAGATCATAAGATGGACAAATGTATAATTAGGAATTCTTGCTTTTCTTTTTTTCTTTAGATTGAAGTTTTACCTAAGACTGCTCGATATCGTTTAAGCCAATTATGACATATATTTTCAATACGTTTTCTTAATAGAATTAATTCTTGAATCATTGGTAATTGATGAAAATGAAGTTGTTCATCGAATAATTGTTGAGATTGTATTTGTTGTTGTTCTAAAACGTTTGACATATCATTTGAATTTTTTGTTGTTGTTGTTTGAAATTTTTTATCTCGAGAAAATTTTTTCATTGAAACTGTTGTTCTTGTTGAATCTATTGATATTAATGATGATTTTTTTGGTAAATGAATACCTAATTGAAAAAAAAAATTTTCATTTTGACATGTAAATGAAAAGCGTATATTTGATGAATTATAATATTCAAGTTGCATAAATGAATTTAATTGTAATTGAATAGTATTATCATGCAATGTTGAAGTAATATCATCTTTATCAATTGCAATAGATTCTCTTTGATAATTATTTGTTAAATACCATTGAAGTTGTTTTTCTATAATACCCGTTTTACCATTACATAAATAAGAACATTCATGTTGATTATCAGTAATAAAATGCGCATGAAATTTTGGTTGCATTAAAAGTACATTACCAGTAGATGTCACAAGACCAAGAAATTGATTTCCTATTGAACTTGTATCATCGAAAAAGAGTGTTGTAGAATATGATGATCGAAGACGTAAGACAGCTAAACGACCAGATGGATAACTATATTAACAAGAATTTATAAATGTTTACGAGATGATATTCAATTTTTATTGAGCTATTTTGTGTATGACTTACTATATTTGACTTGAACCATCTGGTAATTCGATATAACATTTATGTTTTGTTTGAGATATATCAATATCAATATTATATTTTTCTGGAATTTCATGTCGTAAAATTGCGAGTGCAAATTTAGATTTTGATCGTCCTATAAGAACAGACGAATTAATACTTTATTTTTTTCTTACTAATAAAATAACTAACGATTGAATTCATTTAATGTTAAAAAATTATTTTTATTTCGAGTAATTTGATTATCTTCATAAAACCAAATGCGACATAGTTTTTGATATTTTATATTTTGATCATTAGTCGTTGCAAGTCTATTTATCAAAAAAAAAGAAAAAGAAAAAGAAATATATATAGTTAATCAAAACGAAAACAGAAAAAAGAAGAAAATTAAAAATCTAACATTTTTTGTTTTGTTTCAGCTAACAGACGTTTACATTTATTTTGAATTAAAGTAATCATATCTTCATCAAAATTGTCTTGAGGTTTTGGTACATCGAATAAAGCAACTAATAGAACAAGAAAATATATAAGTACAAAAAAAAAGAAAAAGAATTTTTATTTACTATTTTGTTCATCTAATGATTTTGTTCTTTCTTTTGTTTCATTTATTTGTGTTGATAATTTAAATTCAACATGTATACCATTTTTAATTGGTTCTATTACATTTTCTGAAGCTCCTTGATGCTGCATTGTTTTTAATGAACGTTGATTATCTTGTGGCATATTACTTGCACTTATAGATGTACGTGATAATGGTCGATTCCAACGTATTTTTGAATTTGTTTTAAATGATTGTCGATGAGAAAGATTAGTTAATGACAAAGAGTTTAAACGTGAACTTGTTTGACGACGAATAATCGATTTATTATCAGTGATGTTTTGTTGTTTTTGATGATTCATTGGTTGTGAATGTTTTTCTTGAACATGTTGACGCCATGCTTCTTTACCAGCTTTTGTATGCCACACCTATTCATATAACACAAAGAAAAAAAAAAAAGTTTTTTCTTACAGAATTAATAAAATAACAATAATTTTACTTTATATTTATATTCCGTATCTTGAATTAGATCAGACCATGTTGAATTTAATTGAACAATTAATAAACTTGGTAAAGATACTTTAGGTAAATTTGTTGTTGAATCGATTAATTCATCTTCATGATTAATATGTTGTTTACTATCAATAATCGAAGATTTACGAGATTTTGATGGATTCGAGGATAATGAACTTCTTTTAGATTTGTTATCGAAAGTCTGTATATTTTTATCTAATTCTTCGATTAATATTTCAGGTATAATCGGTGTTTTTAATTGACGTAACGTTGTTTGTAAAAGAATATCACTAGTTATTTGATTTATTTGTTTTTTAGTTGAAGTAGGTATATTAGATTCTGTTTTATCTGAATTCTCATCGGTTATAGATAATGCTATTTTAGCATGATATAAAGCTTGATTTAAATCTTTTGTATCTCGTTTAGATCGATGAACACCACCAATATGTGATCCATGTGAAAATTGATCGAAAAAATAAAAGTCTGAAGTCATTTTATATCTAAAAATTAGAGAATGAATTTAAGTTTAAAAAGATAAATGATATGATGAATAATTCTTATTGTACATTATTTCTTAAATAATAATCTAAAGTACAGAATTTAGAAGAACTTTTTGTCCATTAGGTATGCCTAAAGCACCAAAATGAGATGTATCTGTATTTGTATTTGTTATTGTTTGAAGTTGTGTTGGTGATGAACCTAATATATGATGACCAAGTAATGTATAATTAGTAAGAAGATCTCCACTTTCCATTGCTTGTGCTTCAATTTTAGTAATAACAATATTATGTTGATTAACTTCATTAGTCATTATTTCACTCATTTGTAATAAATGATCTAAATGTGTATTTAATTGAGTAAAATTAATTGCCATATCAATTTCATTTATTAGACGTTCAGGTTGATCAATATATCCATAAGCTAATGAATGATGTTGTAAAAGATAATCACGAATTTTTTTAAATTTTTGATCATTTGCTTCTGTTTCTTTACGTTTAATATCCTTTAATTGATTAATTATATTAATAAAATCAATATGTTCTCGTCGTTCTCGTGCTAAAGCACGTGTTCTAGCAATAATTTCTTCACGTTCTGTTGCTGAACTCTATTTTGTTTTAAAAACTAGATAAGTTTTTTTATTTTATTTATAATTGATTTTTAAATAATTCATTTACCCAACGAATTTGATTAAATGGATCAAAATTTTGTTCAACTGTTTTTATATCATTAGAAAAATTATTCATTTTTATTAATTTATGTTGATATGATTTTCTTTGATTAGTTTTTTTCTTTGTCTTTTTCTTTTTCTTTTTATGTAAACATCCAAAACATGCAAAACCAAAAAATGTTTCATTTGCACAAGCACCACAACATTTTCCACCATGAACTTCATTTAAATCTTCTGCAATATCTTTAATTTCTTTTTGTAATTTATTTATTAAACCATAAGATCGTTGCATTGAATCTCCTTGCATTATTAATTTTCCTAATGTTTCTTTTGCCATTAATTCACTAAAATGTAATTGATTAACAATATTTTCTGTTGCTTGAATATCTTCATCTAATAAACGTTCTTTACGATTTCGAATGAGACTATTACGAAAACGATTGATTATATCTGTTGTTTGTTCAACAATTGTGCTTCCACCACCGCCACCATCAAATGTTCCTGTCGATGTACGAAGACTGCCTGTCATTTTATTAGAATGAACAACCAAATAGTTCGATGAGAAAAAAAAAGAAAACAAATATTAAGTAAAAAAAATATTGGAGACGCGCCTCGAGAGAAATTAAAATGAGAAGTAGAAAGAAAAATCTTTATCATTGTAACTGTGTTACTGTAACAATAAAACAAATATCGGTTCTCTCGGAAATGCAATTTGAAGCAGTTATTGAGTGTTGAATGCATGCTCTCCTAGGTGACAACATAGAGAAAAATAGACGTTCCATTCTGTTCTTTGACTTGCTAAATAAAAAAAGCATTTTTTCATTCTGAAAAATTCTACTCAATGAAAAATATCATTTCTTACGTAAACAAATTAATAGCCCAAGATGATGTATACAAAATCTGTATACACTCGGAAACGAATGTATACGCTGCGGACTTCACCTTATACAGTCATATTTTGGTGTATTACATAGTTTCGTATTACGATCGTATTTCTTCACATTATACACTGAGAAATACGACTGCATGTAAGTCTGTAAACGATCGTATTTCTTTGTATACAATACAGAGAAATACGATCGTAATATGGAGCCATGTAATACGCCAAAATACGACGATTTACAGTTGTTTATGAGTGTGTTTGTTCGATCTCGGAGTCAGAAATTTTGTTTTCGAAATATTCAAGGAGCAATGTCAAACCTATTCGACACTTCTTTAGTATAGAAATGTTTTATTTAAAAAAAAAACAGAAATCGAATGTATATTTAAAAGTATTAAAAATATTATTTCAAGTTGAATTTTATTTTCATTTCGTCTGTTGACTAGTTCAATAATAAAATGATTCTTTTCTCTTGTTTTTCTTTTGCATGTTGGAAAGTAACATGACAGAGGTTATTTTTACTAAAAGGTATCCTCATCTTAAATGAAGAATTCTCAAGGGCCAAACAAGTATTCGTTTTATTATGATTTTCATATTTAAATATATATGTTAAAATGAAAAAACTACTGACAGAATAAACAAGAAAAAGAATATTGATTCTAATTTATTTAGAACGTTATTTTAATCGTTGAGATTAAAAGTAAAGAAGGAGAAATAGTAGAAAGAGAGAGAGAGAGAGATTTAAAAGAACAATGACTAGAAGATAATGTTATTACCAATAATAATCGGTACAAACATATTTCACATAATCGAATCTTTATTGAATAAATATTAAGACATTATTTAACTTTTATCTGCTAAATAACATTATCATTTCGTAAGATTTATTCAATAAATATAATTGACTTATGGAACACATGAAGAATGAAAACCTAAAGGATTAACTATATCTATCTACCAACGACAAAATGATTGCAAATCGTATTTTTGATAGATACCTTCATGGGTAGTCAACCGCAAAAAATAGAAGGTTCTCAGAAATGTTTTTTTTTGTCTTCGCAAGCATTTTGTCGGTGATAGATATGTGAATTCATTTCCTTTTAACTAAGATTAATTAGCATAAAGCTAAATCAGCTGAGCTTAACTGTTTATATAAACGGGTTAAGTGAAACTTTAGTATAATTGATTAGTTTATGAGTTTTTCCACTTTTTATGATTCATTCATTCTCTCGATGTATATCAATTACTATACTTTCTTATTTATGGCTTATATAGTTGCTTTTAAAAATTAATAATCAATTATGCTTGATTTTTATTTAAAAGAAATAAAAAAAAACTAAATACAGAAGATGTCTTTATGTAAAAATATCTATAAGAAAATACATAAGTTAGGTTATTAAAAATTTCTTGATGAAAAGAAAATTATTCTAAAGTATTAATTTCAGCACAAAATTTATACAGTGGACATTCTGCTTGTTTCCATTTGATGTTACAAGATTTGTTCGATTGATCAATTTTAGATAATAACATCTTATGATAAGTAGTAAATTTCTCTTGTATATCTTTATTAACTGTGTTGATTTGTTTTGATATTCGAAATGAAATATTGATTTTTTCTATTTGTTCAATAACTGACCACCAATTATTAATTAAATTGTCAAGTAAAATTTCATCTTCAATATCAACATAAATATTCAAAGAAAAATATTTTATGATTGACATTATCGGTTGTAATTGTTCGAAAAAAACTATTGTAATTCGATTAGATTTGCATTTAAGTTTAGTTATCGGAATTTTTTTGAAAATTAAAATTTGATTGGTCACCCATGAACTCAAACTCTTAAATGTCCGTGTTAATCCATATAGTTCGAGTCTTTTTAATTTTGGCATATGATCAAAAAATGAATTTGTGATCGAATGAATACCAATGGAGATATTTGTCAAGTAAAGTACTTCGATATTACTTTGTCCAACCAAGGAACATTTAATATTTGCCATTACATGAGAATTAATTAATTCACATATATGAAGACAAGATATTGTAAATATAGTCTCAACTAATAATGTTTCTATAGTTACAGATTTTACAGAAAGATATTCAAGTGAATTAAGTTCTGGAAGAATTTTACAAATAAGAAATGTTTGTCGAGGATGTATTTCAATTCTTAAAGCTCGTAATCGAGTAAATTTTGAAATATTTTTATTGAGAAATTGAGTTAAATAACCATATTGAGGTTTAGCAATCCATTGTAATGATATTATACGATTAAGTATTTCATTAGAAGTACAATGTGTAATCGAAATAAAACTTGAATGATCATTTTTATTAAATTGAACTTTGTATAAAAGATGACGAGAAGCAATTAATTGATTAAAATAATTATTTAAATTAATAAAAGCACTAAAGAGATCATGTGCTTCCAAATAAGACAATATTATAAAACATAGTTCATTCGGTAAATGTTCGATAAGTGTTACCATGGTTTTTTCTTTGGATGAATTTTGCATTATTACACAATAGTGATGTAACACAAAACAAGATGCAAAAAAAACATGGCATCATTCGATATATGTACATATATTGAATTTTTGTTTTTTTGGAATTTAAACAAATAAACTATGGAACAATACTTTTAGAAGAAACAAGAAACCAATCAGCTTTCACCAAAAAATCTCGAGTTTCATTAAGAGAATAAACGTCGCCTTGGACATTGGTTAGAGCTACTCTTATTGTTTGCCATTTATGGTAAAATATGCTATTAAAATGGGGCGTAATATTTCAGCAAGAAATTGAAGATATAAGATATGAGTTTAAAGAGTAAATGCTTTTTTAAGCATAATATCCACAGAGAAATTTCTAGAAGAAGTTAATGCAACAAAAACATTAAATTTTTTAGATTTTATGAATATAATTGGACACTCATATGGCTAGTCAACCGCAAAAGAAAATAAGGTTTGTAGAGCTTCCTTTACTGATCGTTTTGATTGAGAAAAAGCTTTAAATTTGATCAATAAAAACTAATGCAAGGATCACAATACTAATAAACGTCTTAGATCTATTAGTCAAAACAGTTTGAAATTTCCAATATTTTGACCTTAGCATCGTTATTTATTGTTCAAATTTTAGAAATTTTTTATCGAAACGATCACCGAAGACAACTGTACAAAGTCCAATAGTCAAATAGACTTTCCAAGAACCTTATTTTCTTTTTTGTGATTGACTATTCATGAAAGTGCCCGATTGTACCCCTAAAATCTTTTCAAAACTTCTCGCAATTCTATAACTCATTCTCATCATATGAATGACCGGCTATACACCCACACCCACTCTTTTGGATGGGCTTTCAGTTGATATTTAAGTCACTTTTATATTTCTTGAAGTTGAAGCTGCATGCTCTCTCCTCCGAAAAAACACTTTTACCCCACTCTGTACAGGCTCACTGCGATGATCAATTTAGATTATTTTAAAAACAAAATCAAAACCCTTCGACAACATCTGATCGACTCGACTTTTAGGTTCCAAAATGAAGCAATAATTTCTGTCTTTTTATGCCATTTTTATTTGGAAGAGTTGGTTCTTAGTGAATGATATTCATGTAAAAAAAACATCCAACAATTGGATTACAATCGATCGCTTTTGGTAAAAAATGAGTGAAAAGCCGGTTTTTCAATCTTAACAACAGATTTATTTTGTTTTATTGATTTTAACTGACTAATAGAACTTAATCAATGAATATAATGCTTTAAAAAAATCTATTCTAATTCATTCAATTATATCAATCGAGCAAACTAGGTTAAATAGATTAAAAGGAAATGAAATCTATCGTTAAGGCTTAACAACAAGATTTTAATCTAATTAAAATTTTGTACATGAATTATTCTATTCAAGATTTTATGTAGTTCACAATATTGATATGTAACTATTGATGATTTGTTGCTCGCAATCTCTGTAGTCCTGCTAAAAATTAAATAAATCGTGGGAACGAAGATAATTCATTAACAACTAAATTTTACATTGTTTTGCTAAAAAATAACATACGACACGATAAGATGAAAATAAAGACATTTGTTTATCGCTTCGTGCTTCCTCAGCGGGTAAAATCATTCTTGTATATTCCTCGAAACGCAAAGAAGAATATGATAAGAATCGTAGTTGACCGAAAGTAGAAAACTTGTTATCTATAGAGAATTAATATGTTGATCACGAAAAATAGCCTTGTTTGATTTTAGTTTTAACTCTTCAATCGAGTTATCCATTATTTTATCATCACCAACAGTTATGATCAGACTACATAATATCAATGATCTTAACATTATTTGGAAAAGATTTAATTAAGTTAATAACATTTAAATGCAATATAAAATGAATAAATTGAGCGAGAATATTTTAAAGGAAATAGTGCGTTGAATCATGTTCGATAAACAATCATGAAAAGATTGTTACATTTTTTACTGAATGATAATAATGACTTAATACACTTACATCTAACTTACTACATGTGTCGCTAATGAAGAAATCAAAGATATGTTTTTTATTGGAGACCATTATTGCAAGATATAAAAAAAATTACCTTTACATGCAATGAATTAAGAAAATTAGAGTCTCTTCATCAAACCATTCAAGAGGTAGCGTAGTGATAAACGACATCTATTGTATATGTTCACCTCGTGTGTGGAGGTACGCGTTTCTCTGTGGATCATAGACAGAGCAACAGAACACAGCTTGCTTCAGTGATATTTTTATTGAATAAATAGTCCAATAATTTCTTTCAAGGTCCTTGGTTTATAAATAGCATGGAGATTTGCTGAATTTTGTTTAAAAAAATATTCGGTTACTCTTTTTCAAACAAATATAAACTTGCTACGAAATATCAGACTTTATCAATCTAAATACAAAAAAAGAATTCTAGAACAATGCCAACCTATTTAGTCATTGATTTTATTGAGATCAAGATAATAATAGAAATTTTTTCTTTTTATTATCATGAATTATAAAGAAAGCCTATTAATAAAAACAACAAAGCGTATAAATAAAATGAGGAGTGGACAATATTCTCTAAAAGCGAGAAATTGTTCCATTATAAAAGGCGATGATACGGTGATGATTATCTTGTGCAAGAAAAAACGTTACTAAAACAAACCGATATCATTGCGTATTGTCTATCACTTTGCGAGTACGTTGAACAAAAACATTTGCTTGTGTTCACGTCGTTTTCTTTTTAAGGTTGGCAATTCAGAAATAAAATATCATCAAATCAGCCAATTATGATTCAAAAAATTTACTTTATAATAGATGATTCGGCTACACACAAACCGGTGGATTCACCTGTACAAATAACATTTATAACAGCCAGTAAAATGATTGCAAATAGTGACGATATTATTAGTGCACCAGCAACTTGATTAAAAGATATTCAAAGCAATCACCTGATTTATACGATTACTGCTGCTGTTATCCTACTAAATATCTTATTATTGTATTGCACAATTCGTTATTATCTTGAACGAAAAGAAAATAACAAGTAGTCAACAATAGATATTATTAATCTTGTAACAACATTTAGTAGCGAAAATAGAATGTGAAAAGG
>CAJNOL010003018.1:14072-27917 GCA_905250125.1 Rotaria sordida | reverse complement strand
GGTGTGGGTGTGGGTGTCTTCCTATCTTCATCCACACCGCTACCCTACACCCACACTCAAAAATATATGTTAAAGTTTATAAAGAATGAATAGCTTTTATCTCTTCAATGAATTCTTTTTTGATTTTCTTTGTGTTATTTGTTTTTCTCAATCTTCAAGAAAGAGGCATATATTTTTTGCAAGAGTTCCATTTTCTCAAGTAATAAAAATCGAAATAAAGAGAAGCACAACTGAGAAAATATTTCGACATAAGTAGAATCATTACTTCATTTTGAAGATTTTATTATTAATTAAACATCTGGATATTATTAGATATATTTTCTAACAATCAAGATTAAATTTATAGAATAAAAACAAAATTTTTGTTCATATCATTATTTTATTTTTAGCATCAGCTTCAACAAAATCCAATGTTATTATGATTTATTTTCTTATTTATATGGGCATGCTCAACGATATGATACCTCAATACTTATTTGTTTGTGCAGCTTCAGTCAAGCATTAGAAAAATGTGAATCTTTTGTTAGTCATAGTAAATTATATAATGCTAATGATCTGCTATTGTTTGAGCACTATACCTTCACATAAAAAGGGTTATCAAGTGTATCCTTATAATATTCTTATTCAAAGTATTTCTCATCAAATCATGACGGGACTCATCAGAACTTACAGTAATTTTTCAAGCGATTTTTGTCCTGTCTCCAACACTCTTACATAGGATGGAAGAGTACATCGAGTTGACCATTTTTGCGCTGGAATTAAGCTCTGCGAAAGTGATCATGAAGAGTTCTGGTGCACATAAGATCTAAATTACCCAAATTTTAGGAATTTCATCCGCAAGAAGTCTTCATAATCACGTTCAAATAACCTAATTCCAGTGCAAAAATGGTCAACTCGATGTACTCTTCCATCCTATGTAAGAGTGTTGGAGACAGGACAAAAATCGCTTGAAAAATTACTGTAAGTTCTGATGAGTCCCGTCATGATTTGATGAGAAATACTTTGAATAAGAATATTATAAGGATACACTTGATAACCCTTTTTATGTGAAGGTATAGTGCTCAAACAATAGCAGATCATTAGCATTATATAATTTACTATGACTAACAAAAGATTCACATTTTTCTAATGCTTGACTGAAGCTGCACAAACAAATAAGTATTGAGGTATCATATCATTGAGCACGCCCATATAATATTAATATAACACCAACACAAACAAATAATAAACATGAATATATGATACTAATTCTACTAACATATTATATAGTAATATTAATATTGAATTTATTTCAAAGTAGAACAAATATATATATATATACATATATATCTGCATGTAATATGTTGACTAATATTTAATATGTTGCTTTTCTTTATGATAATGATATATTTCGAATAATCTTTTAATTTTTAAATAAAAAGTGTATGTGAAATATTCGTGACTAATTAACGTAGATGATTTATTAAAGCATGTTTAATTCTTCTTTTTTCAGAGTTGTAACTGGTAATGGTAAACGACCAGTCAGAACTTTTTGAGGCTTTTATTCTGTTTTTTTTCCAAAAACTGTTAATAGAGTTTTTTCTTCCTAGTTACTTTGTAGAGCTTCCCAAGTTCGTGTTCATGGACTTCGTGAATGATATTGTATACATACTATATCCGCTACGGTGTCCTCTCATTTGCGAACATAAAATTGAAACTAAAAATCTGTTAAATTCAATTTTAATTGTTTTTTAAATTTAATTTATTCAAATTTAAAATAATTTTAAGTCTACAATTTTTGGTTTCAAAATTTCAAAAAATATTTACTGATATGAATTTTAAAACAAATTAAAATTTCAATTATATTTTTAAATTTGTTGAAATTTATAGAGTTCGCTAAAGATTGAGTTTCATTATTTCAATTTAACGATCTTCAATTTTTAGAGTGCGCTAAACTACAATAGCGCTTCTTTTCTTTGTAATTACTGAAATTTACAGAGTTCGCTGAATGTTGAGTTCCAGTATTTCAACTTAATGAGTTATAATTTGTAGAATGCGCTGAAATATAATAGTGCGT
This sequence comes from Rotaria sordida, assembly GCA_905250125.1. Classification (NCBI taxonomy): domain Eukaryota; kingdom Metazoa; phylum Rotifera; class Eurotatoria; order Philodinida; family Philodinidae; genus Rotaria; species Rotaria sordida. The sequence continues at coordinate 25,861 of CAJNOL010003018.1, read as the reverse complement.
TTCTTAGGGTGGGGTGTGGGTGTGGGTGTACTTTCAAAAACGATTCACACCCACACCCACCACAGCCACACCCACCCACACTTCAGAATACATTTTTCAGTATTCTCAATAAGGCAGTTTCCGATTTTTCTGCAGATAAATGATTATATGATAAATATCGAAAATGATGTTTGGATTTTCCACAAATTTCATATGATCAACACTAAAGTATGAATTGATAAAGATCTAACTCAACATCGACGTTTCTGAATTCATCGAGATTGATAATAAATCGTTCAGATCTGATGTATATATAACGAATGTGTATACAATAGGTTTATTTCTCCATTAAATCAATAGTTAGACTAATAATAGTTAAATTATGAGAATGAAATCAAAAAAAGAACGCCACCCTAGAGAAAGTACTGAGTTCAGGGTACCCATATACTGAGAAAGCCTCAGCAGGGTACCCGATGTGGGTACTTCGAAAATTTTCAGTAATTATACTGACGTAGGTACTGCATTGGGTACCTATTGCAGTATGTTTACTGAACAAGTACTTGCATGAGTACCCACACCTGTAATTTCACTAGGAAAAGCTCTACAGGGTACCCTAGATTTGTTGCGTTCTGTGTAGCAACTGTTCATTCACCGTTTTCTTTTGCATATACGACTTCATATAAGCAACTCGAGGAAGCATAAGAAAAAAATATTTTTTCATACTAATTTTTTCTAGATTATTTTTCTTGACTATTTACTAGTCGAGGACATGCTGATCTCAATCGTGGATTGAGGGAGGACTACCTTGAAGTAGTCTGATGGAGATTCGACCAATTCGCGTCCGGTCAGATTTCGAAATTTGACCTGCTTGACTTTTCAGAATTGGAAAAATTAAATTAAATAAAATCGAAAAAATATCATAAATTGCTTTGAGAGAAATAAAAATGAAAAAAAGCCTGAGGTTAGTTTCGATCATCAACATACTGCAAGTTTGGCAACAGGGTACCCAGAATTACTGAACAATAGTACCCGGTTGGGTACTTGGTCAGTACCTTCAAGTACCCATTTACTGGATGCTTTCCAGCAGGGTACTTGGTCGAGTACTTTATACGTACCTATAAGTACTTTAAGGTACTTTAGTACCCGAAAGTTCCTGTGACATACTAGTAGCAGGGTACTTTTTCGGGTACCCTTTGCTCAGTACATTCACTAGGGCAGACAAGAAAAGAGAAAATAAAATTTTTGTTCGAAATATACAAATAAAAAAAGATCGCGTTTGCTGACAATCGATAAACACTTTGCGTATTCTGTATAAGTGTAATTAAGCTATCAGAGACATGTGAGTTTCACATTTCAGTCCGAAAGGAGCTGCGCTAACAAGCTTTTTTATGTCTTTCAGATTAGTGATACAACATTTTTCACATGCATTTTGAATTCTCACGAGAAAACTTTCAAAGTATGTTTTTACATGACTAGTAAATCACACCCATACCCACACATTCTCGTTTGCCATAAGTTTAATGTCATAATACCCTTTTAGTAGTGGCTTAGCGACGCTTTGCTCGCACTATTTCTCGTTTTGTCATTGAATAGTCAAACTGTGAAGGTGCCGATGAATACAAGAAGAAGCCAGTATTGATTCCAAACTTCCGATTGCTTAAGTAGTCTTCGAAGCGTAATTCCTTAAAAATCGTTTTAACTATTGCTACATATTATTTGTAATAGAAAAACAAACCTCCATGGATTTCTTTTCATAAACATTCATTGCACAAATGTTATAAAGTTTGGTTTCAATCCTTATGGGATTGTAGCCTCCAGTTCTCATTATATCGGTTCCAGAAGTAGCAATAAATGAGTGCATAGTACCAACATTTCCTGATGCTCGAGGAAGACTTGCCGTTGAAAAAATTGTCTCTCCTAAAAACCAACATGCATCATTTTTGGGTCCAATAATATCTAGTTACAGAATGATAAAAAAGTCAGATAATATCAAAAGTTTCGATTCAATGGGATATATTTTCAGAAAGATGAAACAGTAATTTCCGAAATATCTTTTCTGTTTAATTGCTACTGGATCAGGTTGAAATCTCAGTTAAATACCACTACATCTTATAGCATGGTTACCATAATTCGTTAGAAACGATAGGGGTGAATTTTGAAAACCGATCGTATTTAAAATTCATTTGTATCGTACAAGGCTAGCTAGCGTGTTTGTTCCTCTTCTCAAGGATGAGCGTAAGCGAGTAATAGATTCATACTCGTACCAATTTTCACACAGATATTCTTGTGTTTTTCTTATTTCCAACAAAAGCAAATCAATATGGCGAGAAAACTGCGATAGATGAATGGGTTTGTAATATCATTTGAACAACAGAATGTTTCCAAAGAAGTTACAACAAATAAAATTTTTGACAGACCATTGTAAAAGTAACGTATGATGCAAAATTAATGGTAGAAAATGTTAATCTCTATTTCTGTTTCATTAAAAGGCACTAACTATGTTGATAAGAAGGTAATGACCTATGTGTATCTTCTATCGATTCATTGGCATGAGAATATTCGGTCACTATATGGCTAGATGTTCTGAATTCATAAACTATAAGAGCTTTTTACTCAGCTAATCTTCCATTTGCTCCTATTTCTCATCTTGCTTGTCTCTCCTCTCTTGTATATGAAGTCATGCTCTATATGATTTATCTAGAGTTAAATGACGGTGTAGCGTAATAAACATCCTACAATAAGAACAAAGGTAACTCTGTTTCTTCACTTTCTCATTTTTCATTAGCTGTAAAGTGCACACCGCAGTAAAAAGGAAGTAGTCTATTCATCTTTTGTTATCCGGACGAAAACTTTCTTAACCAAAAGATAAAACTTTTTCTTCACTCTCGAATACTATATAATTTATTTTTATTACTCATTTGTAAATGAAACAACGTAATGGTTCTCTGAAGTTTGGACAGTCGAGATTTGGCCATCTAAATTTTGGCAATGTTAAAATTCCGGTGGAATTTCGGAATTTTTCTAAATTTCACCGGAACTTCGCCAATATTGTAGAAATTCCTTCGGATTTTCGACAATAATAATTATTAATGTAAATTTTATTGTCCATTTTTCATCGGAATTTCAATAATATTCACAATAGATCAAATTATACTCAATCACTTAGACCTTTATAAACATCGTATCAAAGTCATGATTTATTATTATTAGATTACACTCCTCGTATGCACGCATTTTGTTCTTTATTTCTTCTTTTTCTTCAATAGCATGCTCACTCTTTGAAGTTTCTAGAGAACTCTTTATCATAAATATTTTGAAATTTTTAATACATATAGATCTTTATGTGTAGAGCAAAAATTATTATAAACACAAGGTTTTTTGGATACTGGTTTATTTGAGATACCGAGTTCACAATTGACTAAAACTGCCCTAATTTTCGCTTCACTTCCACTAAGATATTATGTTCTACCAAGTTGAGAGTTCTCTTTTTAAGACCTAGCTCCTGTTTGTGGTCGACATTTTTTTTGGTTATTGTTCATCTTTGATTCTTCAAAGAAAGTCAAAATATGGTGAGTGAGAATGTGGATAAGGATGATCATGTTTGGTACTGTATATACTGTCATTTTCAACATCTGCATACTTCAAAATTTCTACTTATTATTGTCGATATTTTCGTTGCAACTTTTACTTTCGACATTAGTAGAGTAAATTCCCCCAAAAAATGTGATCAATACATCGATACGACTTAAGACTATAAAATGAACAAAAAAAGAACAAAAGCCAAAAAAATCGAAAATTTTTGGATACGCAGTGCATACTCTTAAAGATTGTGATTCTGAATGTAGATCACATCAAATTGTACGGTATTTCATACGTGTACCCATGCAAGACATCGACATTCACGTCCCCAAAAAGATATACCCGCCCGTCCCCCCTCTCGCATACCTCACGCTCTACACATTCGCCTATATACCCTCAAATTAACTTCAAATGTAATTAAACTGCAGTTCTGTCGTATATATAAGCTATAAATGGTACTTATATTGTCAAATTTCTGACGGAAAATAGGCAATAAAATTTGCATTAATAATTATTATTGTCGAAAATCCGTAAGAATTTCGACATTATTGGCGAAGTTTCGGTGAAATTTTAACGTTGCCGAAATTCAGATGGCCAAATTTCGTCATACCTTGCTAATTGTTCGATAAACATATTTCGACGAGAATATTTTTTTATCAGTTGATGAGAAATGTTTTCATCTTTCGAGCAGTGTATGACTTATATTTGTCATGTGTTTTCATGATTGAGATGTCAACAGAGAAAAAAGTATTTATCCGATTCATTTGTAATTTTTATATGAACTAGTTAAAATATCTTGCTACCTTTATTTTCAGACCCACGAATACCCACGCCCACATTGGTAATTTTTAAGATATCCTTCAGAAAACGAAACATTGCTTTAAGATTATTTTTATGGTATTGTTTTGTTACATATAGATGTCCCACTTTCTCATGTTGAAAATTTGGATTCAGTCTCTTGTAAACTTGATAAATCATGATTGCTAAATTCAATGTCAAAAGGAACAGAAGATCGTCTGTTTCCATAACCTCAGTTTGTTCGCCTTCTTTTAGCTTCGGAGAAGAAAGTAAAGATTACTAAACATGTCTAGATGAATGGTTGTGGACAGCACTATAAATATTGGGTATGACAACTCATATCTACCTCTAGTTGAGATTGTCAAACAACCAAATATTTTAGTGTTGAATGCTAATGTTGTTTTAGTTGCTGTTGTCGCAGCTGTACAGAGCCGTCTATCAAATGGATGAGAAGATTTGGTTCTTTCACTACAGAAATTGTGGTCTCAAAAAATTACTATTGAGTGCTTTCATGATTATTTAAACAAATGTAAAAAGTACTTATAAGTGGGCGTTTTTAAATAAGACGAAAATAATTGAAACTTCGAGTAAAAATTTTTTGCTTCTTTTTCTACATTATTTGATAGAGCATGGAGTGCTCTATCAAATAATATAAGAAACAAAAAAATGTTACTTCAAACTACTTAAAAGTGTATATTAAACTGCTTTTTACTTTGACTCCCGTAGAAACTATACTAAATATTGATGTTGAGATATAAACGCATGGATTTTTAATTTTATAATTAGACACAATGTAAGCAATAGATAATTGATTCAGTTGAGAGACTTTATTTTCTGCATTTAAACATTCTAACGATTTCTGAAAAGACGTAGATACAATCATGCTTATTGCTATTTACTAAGAAAGCAGAAATCGCGCATCCGTTACAATTTTCAGTGTCCCTTTTATACTATCACAAACGGACGCCAAAAGAGAAATGGTTTATTCAAGGACAGAGAAAATGATAATAGTAAAGATATAAGAACAAAGATAGAAAGATCAGGATAATCTGATGATGAGAAAGATATGCATGATAAGTTAATGATGAAGATAATACTAAGTACAGCATGCATAAAAGTACAAGTGTGGGGTAACATGTATATTCAACAGGAAATGGATAATGCTGTGTTAGGGGCTTGGCTGGGAATGTTATAATCATAGATTCTTCTTTTTTATTTTTAAAGGGAAAAAAATAAAATTTCTCAACTAAATCAATTATCAATTTAGAGTATCAATCTATTGCTTATTTTTTTTTTAATGGTTGTTGTTGGTGACGAACCAAATGGAGAAGATGAGGCAGTTGATGTTATTGGCGTAGAAAACGAAAAGATGCTTGTTGATGTTGTTGTAGAACCAAATAAACTACTCGCTGATGTATTTGTCGCCCCGAATGGGTTTGTCGTTGTTGATGTTAATGCAGTTGTTGTAGTCGTCCCGAACCCGGTGCCAAATGGTACAATAGTTGGAGTTATTGGTTTTCTATCTGTGTGACACAAAAAAAAACGTTTCAATGTTGATGTGAATATAAATCTTTTGTTTATAGCTCAGGAATATCCACACCCTCGCGTATTATCGCATCGTTTTTAACAGCCGCGTCACAATTATATATGGAGTCTATTATGCATCGGAGATGTGCATAACCGTGACACAGTGATCATAAACGAGCCTCAATCACAGAGTACGATTGCTAGATCGCCTTCTCAAAACATATGATAAAATCTATGTACACTATTTGGGCAAATCCTAGCGTTAAAACTTAATAATATGCATAGAATATTAAAAACAATGCCTTCATGATACTGTGGTTCGTAATTCGTTTTACGACGACAAGTAGAACAAAAATACTCTTATCAAGAGTCGATTCACTCAAGCCTAGACTGGTGTAACAGACTAGAAATAATAGACCACTTATATCCGTTTGTCTCTCTAATTCAAGAAATATATGACAACTATGGCTCATATGCGTACGCATAAAGTCTGAAGAACTACAAATGTGCTCCAAATGAGCAAACGTTTGTATAAGAACCGATACAAATATAGCATAAATGATTACAATAAGGATACATATGACGGCAATTATGGCTAGCATGGTCATATCTGTAGTGATTTTAGCCTCGTATATTCTCATTTAGATTGGATTGATGGCCATTTTTACAAACGGATCGCTCGTGCTGTCGCTATAGTCGTTGACCATATCAATAGCATGAACGGACAAAAACATCATGTAAACCTCAGAGAATGAGGATAGCAGTCGAGAATATCCTTGCAAAAAAGTGTTTGACCAAGTGTTAGACGGCATGTTCTTGAGAAATGTCCTTTGTTTTTAGTCGTTGTTGAGGGTCAATATAATGTCATTTGAACACAGATGATGCTGTTGTCTATATATATGGGGATGATCAGTCTGACTGGGTATCCTAATTCTTTTTTTTTATGATGGTATTTCTGTAATCTATCAGAAAAATATGATTTTTTTTTATCAGCTATAGTACTCGTGTAGTGCTAACGATCTGCTAAGAATGAGAGATCTGTACTAGGGGGAAGCAGCTGAAATCAGATTTTTTAAAATTTTGATTTAAAGTTAACTAAAGATTTAAAAAGTCAGCTCTTCTCTTGACAAAAAAATATAATGTTTTTTGTAGTACAGACAGGACATAGTTTGCTTATTGAAACATCCATTATTTGTTTGTTTCAATTAATAAAAAGCTTAACTCGTTTAGTATCTTTGACATTCAAAGATGAGAAAGCACATTTCATAATACATTTAGCTGAATACTCCGTGATTATATATTAGATAGATGATCGAAAAACAAATGAAGTGGAACCCGATTCAGCCATTCTAAAAGAATAAATATATAGAATACTTATGATCTCGAAGTATACTTAATGAAAACAAATTTCAAACTAAAATGTATAACTAATAATTCGGTTAAAAATCTGTTTTCGAAAATAATCTATTACAGAGTTGTATTAAGGGAATACGGAACCACATTGTTTTTGCAGCCCCGGATCAAATCTGAATATCAATTCATATTTCCTTATAGTCCAATTCCCAGCTCTGATTGTGACTGAAAATTTTTTCTAATTTCATTCGTGATCTTTTTCCACTAGATCCTAAAATTTATTTGGTAAAAATTACATTCTAAATTTTCGTGTTGACCCTTTCACGTGTATACTTTTCCCCGCGTTCTTGAGGCTTCTAACCTTTCTTTCTATCACGGGGTGATCATAATCTACCCGGTGATATTTCGATTCCAGTTCATCTTTCTTTCACAACGCGTTCATTTCTTCCATCTTTCCTCTCATATAGACTTTTCCCTTCGTGTCTTCTGTATTATCACATGTGAGATTTTACCTTTCATATTCTTTTAGTTACTTGGATTCTTCCTATATTATTTATCATCATGAGGGATTTCTATTATGTTCATTCATACATATATAGAACGTCATTTTCACAATATAAACTCATTGCGATCAAGTAGTAATTATCTTCTTTGATTTTCACAGTTAGCCTCTTAAAGGATTCTCATCGTTTAACTCTTTCTGTGCATTTTTATCGTATCCTAATATATTTTAAATTAAAATGGTTCGACTTCTACCTAGAATTTAAGGATATACTCCTCGATTTGAGGTAGATTTTTTCATGTAGAAAATTTTGAAATAACTAATAAAAAAAGGACCCGATCTTAGTTCTGAATCCAGTTCCAATATACACTATTTTTGGTTCTGCCTGAAGCATATCTGTTTTACAGCGCTCTACGAGCATTTTAATGTGTGATTAAAGTTGAAATCTAATATAAAGGCTACTTACCCAGGTGAAGAAATCCGATACCGAATCTGATCGGATCCAACAATCGATTCTTGTTTACTTACCCAAGTCAGAAAATCTGACGTAGGATCTTGTCATCTGCAAAGAACCTTATAATAAGACGGATCAACAGAATTCTGAGACGACGATTTTCTGTACAATTCCTATCTGATCTCACAAGATCGTACAAGATCAGAGGTACGATCTTGTAAGATCTTACTGTCTGATTGTTTGACCTGAGCATATACAATCCGATCGCATTCGTATCGGATTCATTTACATATTGACCATCTGAAGATATTTTGCTGCCAGCGTCTGAGCTTTAATAAATAACCGAGCATGAAGAATTACAGATTTGTGAATATATATGCATTGAAAAATGTTAATTAAATATAAAATTTTCAAATAATCTGAATTTCAATATATAAAATCATTAAGCTTCCCCCTCAAAAAGTGACCTTGGCCAAGGAACATCCAAACAATATGAAACTTTCAGGCTATTTTGCGACTGTTCTGAAGAGGCTATGGTAGAATTTTCAGTTCTATATTATGTTTTTGGAAGATATTCAATAAATAAGGATTAAAAGTAACACATTTCGTAACCCCAAATATTCTGTGAATTTTCATTGTAACGACTTGATTGTTTTTGATCAAAAGAGTATGCTAAGATGAAAGGCATGATCGAGCCTCCTTTTTAATTCTTACTCTGTTAGTGGAGAAAAGAGAAGAATTTCCAAGATCTCGGAAAACTCTCAAAGAATGTCGTTTTTAAAATATAATTGCTCTTTTATACACCAATAACAAAATATAATCAACAAAGAAAGTTGTTTCATACCGCGCACTTTAACATACTCTTTCTATCAGAAAATATCTATTGGCTAAAATAAAGCTCCTTCGAGAACTCTGGGACCTGTGATTGAAAACTCCCAAATCGAGAAAAGTCGAAAAAGACTTTGATTTTTCAAGTAAGAGCGGCAGAAATCATGAAAAGTTTTACAAAAAAGAAATAGACCAAGTACAAAACCATATCATTTTTGAAAGAGCAGACCTTCGAACTATACTTCTACAGACTTATCTCAATTTTCATGGTTATTATAAAAGCTCACTATTTCTTTAGCGGAGAGGGTGAGCGGAGAAATTAAGGAGTTCAATGTTCCTTTATAAAAGAATTTTACACTTCCAACCAGTACATTTACCTAAGAACTTGTTGGAATCAATTTTAAGATAGAGTTAACTTCACGAAAGCATCGAGTAATAGGTAAATCGGGATCAGCAGTGATTAGTTTATAGTTGGAATAATGTGACTTTCATGTTCTAGACAGCTTTTATAGATCTAGACTGCATATATTGATTGTGAAGATGTGGAACCTATTGTCACTTAAGCCGCCCCCCCCCCTCAGAAAAGATTTTCCACTTAAGATGGTCCTTTTGGGCTGAAATTTTCAGGAATGAGTGATCTTGGAGAGATACGCTTCTGGTAAAAATTTCAGATCGACTGGTTGCACTAGACCGGATTTCCAGCTGATTCACAGGTCATTTTTGGCCTTCAGGAGAATCGATATAACGTCGTCGTAAGATAGGGTAGAGAGCTCGGGTTGGTGTCAAATTAAAGCCAATGTGAGTATGCAACTTTTGTTCGAACAGAATTTTGAAATTCAATCTCATTCATTTTTTATGAGCATTTTAGTGGGATGGTCTTAAAAATTAGCATAAAAAATGGTGGCTCAACGACAGTAAATCCCACTTTTCTCAGTCCAGGAACCAACTATAAAAAATTCGTTCGGACAAAAATTTACTCTCATTAAGACCTTTAAAAGAAAAAAAATTATTGGTTATAGCTTGAGACAGGATGGAGTTATTCCAATTTTTCTGTCTGGAAACCGTATTTTGAGAAAAACGCTAAAGAAATTTTAGAACTGGATTTTTTCATTCAAATCCAGAAAAAATCATATTACAATGGTATATTATTAATTCATTCCAGTGGATCGTTTTAGACTACGTAAGAGATGAAGGTAACTACCGCCATCTGACATGCTGGGTAATATAAAAGTGTTCTACTCAATGCTAATGCAAGTGACAACGCAGTTTTTTCAAAACTGAAACACCTGAAAATTTCTCCGAAAATATGGTAGTAGAGTCAAAGTTTTATATGATAAGTCTTTGAAAATCTGGTCATTTTCCAAAAAGCTATATATATTCTGAAAGAGAAAGCTTCGCCGCATCTTCTTGTGATAAAAACTCAACTTCGATATTCCCTTGAAAAATTCGATTTTCTAAGGGGGCCCTCCTTAAGGCGAATTGAATATTGTCATAGTATTATCTGTATTAGTTGTGATAATTGCAGAAAGACTTAGAACAAGCACAAATATTTATGCTTCATCTTAAAATTCCTGCTGCTCACATCATCCTGCGATGAAGAATATCTATGATTAAAAGCGTCATGTGTTTCAACGTGAGTGAACCCGAGGAAACGCATTTCGAAGCGGTAGAGGTTTCATTCTAACCACGTCCAGTGTGCCTGGTATATGGTGTTTCAACCGCGTCTCAGCTACAAAAACGTTGCACATTGATGCCCCATCTCTCTTCATTAAAAGCGCAATCAAATAAGCAAATGAGCTTCTATGTCATGATTAACAGTATACGTGTTATTATAAAGCCTAATATCGTGAAGCTACTTGAAAGAAAGTAAACTAGCTGAATCTAATTTTAGAAAACCACGAAAACTGCTACAACTCAAAGAAATATAGACACAACTGACTTCTTCAGATGCGAGTAAATCTTTTTGATTTTTTTTCGGCGTATTCTCTGAAGAAATTATAAAATTGCTTATCTTAATAAGAAAAAAATATCATCAGAAAGGTGACTAGTGTTGATAACAGGCTTTCTTGATATCACGAACGATTTAATAAACTTGAATGTTATAGAAGATCAGCGTCAAGTATCAGATCAAAAGAGAAACATTTAAAGTGACAATTAGAAGGAATCAATGTACGACAATCACAAGAAACTGTTTTCATTCGCTTTTTTAGACAAATGAACGTAGCCAACAAAATCTATATATGTATACACATTTGTAGAAAAACTAACACACTCAGTGGGACCTTGTTTTTGTTCTTTTTTGACAAAAACCATTATATCTGTTTGAACTTCATAATATCAATCAACTTCTAACTTTTTCCATCTATTTTTGGTCTGGGTATAAAAGAAAGCGGAGAAACAGAAATGTTAATGGCGTATTCACACCTTCAGAAAAGTTTCACAGGTCTATAAAATGATGAGAATACATCCCATTCCGCGATGTTGAACATTCCAGAATCAGTTCCCGTCCCGGAATCTATTCCATCGATTCCGGAACTAAATTCAATCACCCCACAATCCGATTCCGGAATCATTTACAACAGTTCCTATCGATTCCGGAATCGCTCAGTCTTGGCATCACTCTCATCGGCTGAGGCCTATAACTGCATCTAATTCCGGGTATCGGACGGATCCGGAATCGCTCAGCTTGGTATCACTCTCATCGGCTGAGACTCATAACTGGAGGGTGTGGGTGCCGGTGCGGGAGTAGGTGTGGGGTGTGGGTGCCGG
>CAJNOL010003018.1:0-13972 GCA_905250125.1 Rotaria sordida | reverse complement strand
CCCCCCTGGCAAAATATTTTTTCCAACCCTGTACATGTAAAAGAATATCATCATACTACATGATTATGGTTACATGACACTGACGATTCAAAATTTCAAATCAATCAATCAGAAAATCTACGATGTGAAGAAAGCATGTTGGTGCAATCGATTGACATTCAGTTGAATTTATAATTTGATAGCTAACCATGTCATGTTGATGGGAGATTTTATACTTCACCTTACACTTTGAACAAGTATTTATCATTCAGCCATTTACTCATGGTACACATGAGTTATCTTTATTTAGTAAAATGTTTAAATACTTAAATTTTTTCCTTAATATTATGATATGTTTCGTTACAATAGGTGTATTGGTAGTATACACAGTGCTACTTAATCATAAAGAAAAAATATTTACCGATTTATTTAACATGGTCTTTCATGAACTGAAATGATTCAACAAAAACTAGATCCTCTTCTAATCACTATGATTTTGAGCCTGGAGTTACTAAGTAATTACAATTTAAATGACTGTGAATTTGACGAATCATCTTCTTTATTAAGATATTTTAGTGATTATTGGAGACATCGACTTTCGAGATGGAATGCTTTTGATATTTCTAACAAAACTAATCATTTTAGCGATGGTATGAGACAGCCATTCAGCAGTTATATTTGTTACTAACAGTTTCGCATGTGTAAAGGATATAACAATAAGTTCGAAATGCGTTAAAAAAAGCATCTTCATATACATTTTTTATTGGTTCAATTAGGAAAACACGACCTGAAAGGAGTGTTGAAGTGTTTAGGAGTAGAAATTTGCACTCCCCCCCCCCCCCCCCTACAGATCGTGACAGACAGGGTGCTGATCCCATCAGGATGTGGCAGAGGGAGTTCTGCTTCGATCACAGACCGTCACAGATAGGACTTTGAGCCTATCATTGGTTGTAGCAGATAGGCTTCAGGAGCCATCATTGACTGTGATAGAATGCTTCAAGGAAATATCAGAGATAATGCATAACTCACATATGATTGAAGCACTTATGGAGTGTTATCCTGTTCAAAGTATGTAATGTAAAGTAAGCTATGATGAAGCAACGTGCGCCAATATGTATAAAAAACAACAGTTTTTATAACATTGGATACAGCAGCTACGTCGTGTTTCACATTTCTAATTCCTCAAGGGATTGCGCTAACAGCTTTTATTGGTTCAATTAGAAAAGAAGTCAACACCATCGATCATATAATTCTTGATAAAAATAGTGGAATGAAACCTCGTGCAAAACGATCAAAGTCCAGAATTATGGAACAGTAAACTCAAGAATTATATGAACGCTTCAGCAATAATTTAAATATGTTGCAAGAATTATTTCATGGACTTTTATTTTTTCTTACAAATAATATTATTAGGGTTCTTCTAAAATAAACTTCATTATTAGTAGCTTCAGCAACTGGTGTTCATATTTTATTGAAGAGGTATTTGGATAATAGATGAGATTTTTGTGAAGAACCATCTGACTAAGATCTATTTCTCAGAAACATTTTTATCTGAAGGACATTTAATCTAAAAAACATTTTTGCAAGGACATTCAAGCATGAATTCTTAATTATATTCAGAGAATTCAACAGTCTTCAGATAAAGAGTATCAAACCGGATTATCTTAAGCTCGTAATACCTTTAAATCTCACAATCGTGACTTATGAGAGTTTTGGATGATGGAGTTCAAGTTTTCAACATAAACATAATGATGCGTCTGTTTCTAAAACCGTTTTCAGAGAAAAAAAAACGGTAACTACATATAAAGACTGATAACTTAGAAGAGATCTTCTAGAAAACGAAGTACTTCCCATATATTAAGTTTAGTTTCATGATATTTTTCCTTATACGCAGATGTATTATCTGCCTAAAATAGAAATGTAGACTCAGTCATTTGGTAACTTGCTGAGTGATGATCATCAAACTCAAGACCAAGATGAGCTCACGATCATATGTTTTTATAATCTTAACGTGTTGGCATTTGATATCTCAAGAAAAGTAAACGAAGATTGCTGAAAGTGTGTAGCTGGATGTGAGTATTAGCTTTGGTTGGTATATCACATCATATCCTGTTACAATTTTGAAGTGGAAACAGACTCATTTGCAGAAGTCAGGATATATTTAAGAAAGAATCGATTGAAATTCTTTCTCGGGTTTTGTAAAACGATATAATAGTGTTTAGTCCACATAGGGATAAAATTGATTTTTTTATAGCCTCTTGTCTATCGATTGTCTGGAAAATCCTAAAGTCTATTTAAGTATTTCTTCCCCCAAAGTTAAAATTCCGAATACCTATGCTTGACAGTTGTTCCTCTTGATTGTTTTGTTTATTTTTATCACGAGCTATCTTGAGTGTCGACAAAAGTGCATCTAACGTGTTTGTGGCATCGTGGTCTGTTGGTGTAAAATCATTAAATATATATTTATCATTATTGAGTATTCCTTCATCTTCGCAAAGTATACTATAAGCCTTCTCTAGTCTTTCTTTTGTTTTTTGTAAATATTCCCTTTGATTTTGAATGGAATGGTCATCGCTAAGATGTGCATCAATCAAAGCAGATTCTTTAGCAGAAATTTCGCGTAAACGTTGTTTGATATTATCACATACACTAAACGCACATCTTGCACGTATAGATAATGTCACGTACTCTGTAAAGCGTTTGATCAACATATTCCAATATGAATATATACTAATTAACATTTGTTTTAACGCTTGATCATCCACTGACATAGCATCGTATACAAATATATCATCATCATCATCACCACCACCAAGGACTGTTGCCTTGAAACTACCTGCATTTGATGAATTCATGGATTCTTTTGAAAGAGCTTGATATTTCTCAACTAATGTCATATAGTAGGTATTAATTGTATATGGATCATTTTGATCCAGTTCAAGCAAAGAATGTAATTGATCAAGCACTGCTGTCTTCGATTCGTTCAGGCATAGGTTGGTAATATGTCGGAATATATTAATTATTTTTGACAACAAGAAATTATCCGCACATGCATTAGTTCCTACTTTCAACAATATGTTTCTTGTTGCAGCAAAACATTCATCAACGAGTTGAACTGTGACTTTCCATAGTTGATCAAGCTTCTCATGTATGAATTTTTTTAGTATGAGACTCGTTAGAAAATTCGGTAGTTCTTCTCCTCCACGTTTTGACAATTCTAATTGGACGTTTGCGCGAAATTGGGCTGAAAGCAATTCTCTTCTTTGTTCCATAATGACCTGCTTATACGTTTTGAATTTTTCATGCAACATATTTATCATACTAATGCGTTCACTATCATTTGAACTTATAAGCTCTGCTTTTAAAATCTTTTCAACATATAGATCTACTAATTCGTTGTATGCTGTTAAACGTGCTCCGGTTGTTTTTAATTCTGTGGGAAGTTTTGATTGTTGTTCACGGATGTCTGTTAATTGGACTTCTATTTCGTGTCGCATTTTTGGAAAAGTCTCTTTCACACGCTGGGAGTACAAAGTTGCCAAACAGCTAATTAGTGCATCAATACCCAAACATTCTTTTTGAATAACAGCACTTGCTGCTGGATGTTGACTAAAGAATTCTTTTTCGCGATTGCGCGCATCCGGTAAGGAAATCTTTTCATCGGAGCTACGATTACGAACGGCTACAAAACCTAATTTTAAATGAAGTACGTCCCGTCTATTCATTAGAAGTTGTGCTATAAGCATATCCTGATCTGGAGCAAGATCAGTTTTCGTTATCACACCAATTGTTCGTTTACCTTCTGGATCTACGTTACGTGCTAATGATAATGCTTCCGCTACTGCAACATCAACATTGGCAGGAAAAACACACAGAATAAGACTACCTTCTGGTTGAATATATTGACGAATTAAATTAGTTGTTTGCTCATGAATATTGCTTGGCTGATCAGCGACAGGATTATGTGCTATACCAGGCAGATCGACGACTGTTAAGTCACGTACACAAGGATCTTCAATTTGTAACTCAATCAACTGGTGCACAATATTCTTCTGGTTACCAGCTAAATTCCTAGTCTCTTGTTCAATGTATTGTGACATATTTAAGTTTTCTTCGTCCAACAAAGCCTTTTGATTATCATCATATAAGCGATACACTTTTCGTTCTTTAGAGTTACGTAGTCTTAATACCAATGGACATCTAGTGACAATGCCAGGACCTTTTGGAAGTTCAACCAATGATAATGCTTCCAATAATGATGATTTACCACTTGATTGATCACCAACTACGACAACATTTGGAAAAGTAATCCGATCACTGTTCGGTAATAAATATCGTCGAGCTTCATCAATTTTGTTCATAAGAGGACGAACCTTCTCATCATACGCTTTTGCAAACGAATCATTGGTTTCGGTATCCATCGAGTATGCTGAAACGATATTTAAAAAAATTATAAAGATGAATTTCCTAGTTCAGTTCATTTAAGGGCGGAAACTCTCTGACAGTCACAAGTCATAAGAACATCCTCAATCATTTCGCCAAACTTTATATGCACTAACAGTGTACGTCTCTACAAATGTGTGGTTGCCAATCTTTCTCAAAGACAGATCCAACCTTATACATTTACAGCCTCCCATTCTTACCTATTTCATTCCATATTTATGAGAAAATTTAACTTCAGATCTAATTAATAGTGTACGCCAAATTTTGCACAATGGGTCTCGCTGAACTTTCTCATTGTACATATTTCTCACTGAAGTATTAATTTCTCAAAATTCGGAATCAAAGTCCCCAGTCAACCATAAACATAACCTCAAGATTGATAATGAGCAACACGCAACAGAACTCTTTGGATGATCTTCATGAAAAATTGATGGCAATTACCAGCGATGTCCTTTCATAACTGAACATATTGTTTCCATTCTATTTAGTTCACTCACACCCGTTGAGATATACGAATCGAAACGCAAACTATTCAAAGAAAAGATAAGGAGTATATGTAATTTTTTTATACAATACAAATTTTTACTGCCTTTGACTTTCGATGAACAAACAGATAAGAAAAGATATGCTTCAGTTGGGAATCGAACCCATGACCAAGACTGGTTAACATTACCCGTGCTGTAATCATTGAGCTATGGAACCTCAGCTGACACATATTTTTCTTTTCTGAATGATATTTAATCATCGAAAGTCAAAGAAAGTAAAAATTTGTATTGTATAAAGAATCAAAACGCAATATTTAAAAGGACGGAAAAAATTGGAAAAATTCAAAATTTTGAAAATGTATGGGATTTGCTCATTCAATTGAATAGTATCTCAAAAATAAGAAGAAAATGTATCGGTTCAGTAAACTATACTACTTTGTGCAGAATTTCACGACGAATCTTTTAGTAAAAAAGTTGAATTCTAAACCATAAAAATTAGAGAAAATATTCTGAAAATACTGTGGATGCCATTCAACCTGGGCCACCCGATATATCTTCCTTATGTGATGTTGAATTTTCCGCTTACGATGCAGCATTTCCTCGAAAAGATGTAAGCACGTATCTAATTTTCGGGATATATGTCACTGCTGTTGATGCCAATCGTTAGCAATTTCTTTCGGTAACTAAACACATCGTTATCTTATTATCTGTTTCCTTCAGCTAGTGAATCTTGACTAAGGAACTCTCATCGATTCTGGACAGGGATCATCGAACTACTGAACCTAATCTTGATGATTGAAATACGAAAAAAATTGCTGTCGCTTCTAGCAAAGGGTGTGGGGGTGGGGGTGGGTGTGGGTGCAGGTGTGAGTGTGGGTGGGTGTGAGTGTGGGTGAGTGTGAGTGTGGGTGAGTGTGATGTGGGTGTTGCTTTTCTTAACACCCACCCACCCACACCCACCCACACCCACCCACACCCACCCACACCCACCCACACCCATAAAAATTCTCTACTTTCGGTCAAAAAAGTGGGCTCCGAATTTCGAGCTCACTTACGCATCCATACTTTGCTCAATGACCTCTGTTCTTGCTTTAAAGTTAATAGTAAACGGTAGGCTCCCATCGATAATAGCCATAGACTATGGGCATTATGTAACTGTAAATAAATAAATAAATAAATTAGTATGCATCTTAATTAGTTCTCATCTTGATCAATACTCATTTTGATTAATACTAACCAATTAGCACTAATTAAGATAAGTACTCACGACTCTCGACGGGTTAAACCATGAAGACGCATAGGCACTCAAGTGCTACGCCATGAGTGTACCCTTAAGTCCTCAAGCACTATCCTGTAGAAGTACTATTAGGTCCTCAATGACTATCCTATAAGAGTACGCATAGGTCTTCAAGGGCCATAATATGGAAGCATCCAAGAATCCTAAAAGGCCATCGTATATAAATATCCATAGGTCCTCACGGACTATTCTATAGGGGTGTTCATAGGTCTTCAACCGTTTTCCTATAGGAGTACCCATAGCTCCTCAAGGGCTATCTTACAGGGGTACCCATAGGTTTCCACGGGATATTATACGGGATTCCCATAGGTTCTCGCGAATTTTTCTATAGGAGTATCCGTAGGCCCGCAAGCAGTATAATATGACAGTGCACATTAGAGCTCTTGAGATGCTATGGACAATTATTTTTAAAGCACATCACATTTACATCGACTCCATGGGAGTGGGATCAAACTTTCTGAGCTAGTAGAATTTGATATACTGATCTCGAAAAATAGCTTGAAATTGTTTTAAAATGATACTGTAATAGCTTGGAACGAGCAGTTTCGGAAGCAATGTTGGTCAATCGTTGACTTCTACGAATTCTCTATTTTACATGATCACTAGTTGATAAAATTCACAATGGATGCTTGTCAATGAGTCAACTAACCTAGTAAGCGCTTACTTTTTTCTCTGAAGTTCGCTTTCTATTCAAATGTTCCGCATAACAATAAACTTTTTGCTGGTTTTGGAAGGACATCTTCCGCAATAAAGAACAGCATTTAGTTACCAATTTCTGTATATGCTGGGATCACCTTTGCACGACGTATACAGTAATGCGATTTTGAAAGGTCTCGTTACCACACGTTCCCCAAAAGTGTTTTTTTCCAATGGCTCATTCAGCGCTGATACAGCAGGAGTAGTTATCAAACTTTTTCCAAAAGACTTTTTTTTTCGTTGGCTGAATCAGCGCTGATTCAGCCCAGGTAGTTACTAAAGCTTTCCCAAAAGTCTTTTTTCGTTGGCTGATTCAGCCGGAGTAGTTACTAAACTTTTCGAAAAAGTGTTTTTTTCGTTGGCTCATTCAGCGCTGATACAGTAAAAGTAGTTACCTAACTTTTTCCAAAAGTCTTTTTTTCGTTGGCTGATTCAGCCGGAGTAGTTACTGAAACTTTCCCAAAAGTCATTTTTTCATTGGCTGATTCAGCGGGAGTAGTTACTGAATCTTTCCCAAAAGTCTTTTTTTCGTTGGCCGAATCAGCGCTGAGAATGAACTGAAGTCGCCGGAAAAGTTGCATAATTTTCCGGCTCGGAGTACTGCTTTTATTTCCATTGATTTCCGAGCCTTTTTCCTTCTGGAAACGTGGATTTTTCCTGCGCTTTCCGGCCAGTTCCATTCGTTTCAGGAGGCGCGAATTATCGCCATGGGTGCACTTTCGAGCTTCGAAATAGACGGAAGTATGTGGTAAACTTCAATGGCGATCTTCGCAGAAATTGAACTCACAAAATCCGACAGAAATCATGTCAATTGGAATCGTTTCCCTGCAGGAGCCGACTATCTGGATTATTAAAGGAAACGATCGGATTTCTCCTTGGATTTTCCCTCCATTTCCGGCCGGATATGGCAGGAAAGTAAGCAGAAAAATCCGGGAAATTCCGTCCCGAAATACTGCTTCCATGAAATCCGCGGAAAACTCGAAAACCGACCGTTTTATTGCCGGATTGTTCGACCTGGGTGACGGCTTCGACAACCTGGGCAAATTTTTTTTTCTAGTAAAAAACATAAAATGATCGATTGAATATGTATTGATGTAAATGGCGCCGGCGCATCATGCTATTTTCAAAAGCTTTTATTCTTGGCAATGGTGTAGCCGCGGCTAAAAAACTCTTCAAACTATCTACGGTTCTCTGGTGGCGGCGGCTCATCTGTAAAGCTTACAGAGTGTGGATGTGGATGTAGCTCTTCTCTCTACTCTCACCCACACACCCATATCCACAGATACACCCTCGAAAATTACGAGAAGATCACAAATAGAGTAGGATTCGAATGTAGAAATGAAATCATGTAAAAGACAGATAATATTCTGGAAGGAACAATAAACTTGTATGTGATGAATGTAAGAAAGTAAACGCAGTGGACTAACTAAGAAAAAGTATCAATATCCATTGCAATTCTGAATTCTTTCTAACGCACGTTCTACTCATATATTCATTGTGCTTATGAGATTTATAAATCATCATAATAAATTACTCACCAAAATGTAATAATTAAAATAAAATAACTCAACAAAGTGTCAACAAAGGTAATTTTCAATTTGGTTGAATGTTGTCTGTGTAAAATGCGTCGTTTGTTTGTTAAAGCGTTCTCTTGTTTCTCGTGCAACAAAAAAGGCTTTTCTTATCTTTCTTCTTTCTACTTTGTTGTTGTTTTTTTGTTTCTCCCCACCGCATGCATTCTTGAAAAGCACCCCTGATGATAACAGTGAAAAACTCAAGGTGAAGAATAGAATAACAATGATGAAAAATAAAAAAGCATCAGTAAATGGAACCCATTTCGGGTGGAGTATATATTAAGGGTGTACTGCTCATGCTTATGAGCGTGAGCGTATATCACTTATCGAAAGCGCGAGCGTCCCTATTCACTTTTTTCAACTATATTCATCGAAAATTGACAATCATAATTTTCATACCTGGGGTCCCATCAGCACCCCAAAAAAAATTTATCGTCGTCCTGTTTCATGTCCTTCCATTTCTGTAACCGTAAGTGTGGGTGTGGGTGTGGGTGTGGGTGGGTGTGGGTGTGGGTATGGGTGTGGGGTGTGGGTGTAGGTGGGTGTGGGAATGTGAACGTGGTTTAGGTGTGTGGGCGTGAATGTGAGTGTGAGTATTAGATTCTATTCACGTACATCCATACCAGGGCTGCCAAATCTCCTGATTTAGCCAGGAGACTCCTGATTTTTAGACTTTTCTCCTGATGAAAAAATCTCCTGAATCCAGGAGCTGATTTTTATGATTTTCTCCTGATTTCTCCTGGTTTTTGTAAAGGATTTTGTCACGTTTAATTGTAGTGATATTTTGAATCAATAAGACAAAGAAAAAGAGAACTATCACACTATTTCATAGATGCAATAGGCAATAAGAAAACACGTCGTTTCTGCTTGTTAGGCCTGATAACATGCGTTTATTTGTGAGCTTATTTTCTTGACGGTTAAAATGTACCTCATGGACAAAAACTAGTTTAGTTCGCTTTTTCTATATCAACCTAGAATGCTATTTGTGAATTGACCTTCAGCCACATGCAATTTTTGTGGGCTCCTAATACAAACGATTTGAAGTGCAATCTTATTGGTGCATAATTAGGAACTAAATGAATAATCGTCTCAGTTGTACAAAGATCTATAATCATCTTTTAAATAATTCAGACCTATTGAAACAAATTCAGTCTTCAGAAAAATATGACCATGTTCATAGGTGGCGAAATGTTTTGGATCTAGGGTAGGCTCAACAATTTTTTACAGGATTCGCACCAGAAAATTAAAAATATGGACTCAGCCAATTTTTTTGATGTCATCTTGATGAAACAAAGTTAGTCTTTCTCATTTCGAACTCGCATTTTGTAATGTATGACGCTGATAGAGATAAGAAAAGCATTTGCAACTTATGTGTTAAAAAACGTGCATTTAAGAAAACATGTTGATGATTATCTTCATTGACTTTCAACTCTCACAAGAATTGTTTTCCATCTGCTGTGCTAAAAAATAAAATAATGTCCAAGCAGCAATGTTCACAAAAACGACATTACATTATGAATGTTTTTATTGTGTTGAAAAGATATTTTTTCTGCGGGAATATTTTTCTATACTCGTCGTTTTCTTGCTCCATTCCGTATGGTAATGGGAACTCCATTAAGTATTGGTGTTCCCGCATTTTTTCTCGTATTTACCTACATATTCAAATACATGTATGTAACAGCGTTTTATTTTTACGTCGCTAACCTACTGTAGCTCCAATCATAATTATATTTTTAATTTCAAGTCGTATCACGGTTATCTTAAAATCTAAAAATAAAACAGGAATATGAATTCCTGAAGCCTTACGATTAGAAGTGTAAATCGCCGAGCTGAGTCGCCGCTGTCGGTGGGACAAAAAAACTAACAGTTTTGAAGATTTTTCGACGCCTGAGATCACTCTTCAACGATGTTTCTGTTTAGGTTTTTTATCAGTATGTTCTCTACCATTGTTTTCTCTTTTTTCATCCGATAATTTCGCGGAAATAAGAAAACCTTAAAGAAATCGTCCAGCAAATTCACTCACCTTCGCCGACAGACTAAAAAAGTTGAGTATTTTCAGTCGCTACCGAAATAAAAAAAATAAAATCACACCTACACACCACCGATCTATGAACTGGTTTACGCTTCTGCTTACGGAAGTGAAAATAATTTTTTTTCTGGGAATAAGAGTGTAAGAACAAGAATAACAATTTTTTTCCGAGAAAGAGAATATACGGGCGAGAACAGCAAATTTTTTCTGAGAACAGAAAGAATAATCGAGAAAAGTTGCTCTCATAACACTAATGATCGGGTAATGTAAACTTAGTCGCTAAAAATGATGAAAGTCTTTGGCAGCTACTAGCTGATATGATTCAGGTTTTTTATGCAGTACTTCGTCACTTTTAACGAAAGAACCTCACTTTAAACCATGGCTGACCCAAAATTTGAGATTTATCCACACAAAACTAAAAGTTTTCTCAAAAACAGTTTCTAGCAGAGATGTGCGGGGCATTGATTTTCCATCCCCCGCGGGGCCCGCCCCGTAAAATTCACAAACCCGTCCCGTCCGAACCCCGTGGCTATTCTTTTTGAGAATCCCCGCCCCGCCTGTACCCCGGCAAATCTATACCCGCTCCACCCGTACCCCGCACAGGCAGCTTCTTGGACCAGCCCGCCCGACCCGCCATTTTTGTGACGGGCCCCGACCCGTCCCCGTGTAACCCGAAGAAATTTTTTATTTACCAGATACTTTATTTTTAATGATGCATTCCTTTTATGAAAAATCATTTTTTACCTAAAACAAAACTCAAGTCTATATGAGATGGTTTTGAATGATTCACTTTGTGATTGTCGACAAGCACGTATTTTTGTGGTTGTTCTCTTAAAAACATTTTTATATTTGACGAATTACATTTAATATTACTCGATGAGCAATGACTGAGAGATGAAGAAATAATTGTAGATGAACGATCAGTATTCGACGAAGCTGTCCTATTAAGTGATTCATCAGGAGATAAATCATGTAATTCGATGATACTTAGGTCTGACCAAAAGTTCTGGCAACATTATATAAAAATATAAAGGTAAATAGGCAGCTTTAATTTTATTTTATCAAATATTGAGGACAGTTGCCATGATTATTTATACCAAGTTCGAACCTTTCCAACAATTTGTTAAAAGTTTTTTTCGAAAAAATGTTTAGATATCGCACGAGCTTATCATGTTTCATTTATTTGATCAGTTAAACTACATTTAATAGAATTAGTTAGCGAAAAGTTACATAGTATCAGGCCTGGCGAATATGATAGATATGATATTATATTG
The DNA here is from genome assembly GCA_905250125.1 of Rotaria sordida. Taxonomy (NCBI): domain Eukaryota; kingdom Metazoa; phylum Rotifera; class Eurotatoria; order Philodinida; family Philodinidae; genus Rotaria; species Rotaria sordida. Next base: position 2,195 of record CAJNOL010003018.1, on the reverse strand, counting down.
ATGCCTTCTTCTGTCATGCAATTAATAACATTAGATGAGTATGAAGTCAACGATGACCGTCAAGCAATTTTGTACATTATGAACCTGATGTCTCTGTTTGTTTCCATATTTGATTAATAAAATGTTTTGGAGAGCGTTCAGCCTAATACTTGTGACTTACAGTCTTGCCTTTATCTACATTCAGGAGTATTTGATTTAAAAAAATATACCAAACAAAGCATTTTCTAAAATCTTTATTCATGAACAATAGTCTTTGACGATTCATCTTCAATAAGCCAGCCAGCATCGGATAACTTATGACTAACCTATCTAAAATAAATCTATATCTCATCACTAGTAGTACTAGAATGCAACTGATATGATCGAACAAGATTTTGCTAACTTTTCACAATAAATGAAATATGATTAGCTCATGCGGTATCCATGATACCTAAAATTTTTTCGAAAAAACTTCAAAAAACTTTTAACTAATCGTTGGAAAGGAACAAACTTGGTATAAATAATCATGGCAACTGTCCTCAAAATTTTATAAAATAAAATTAAAGATATCTCCTTATCTTTATATTTTTATATAATGTTGTCAGAACTTTTGGTCAGACCTAAGTAGTAATTCACAAAAAAATTCAAACGATAATTCTAAATATAAAATAAGTTTTAGTCCAGTTATTCACTTAATATAAATTGATAGTAGAAGTTGCGTATGACAGACGATAAAGAAAGAAACAAACAAATGGTAGACAATCTTGTACATAATAGGATGAAAGTAATGAACCAATCAATATGTACTTTGTACTACATACCTATACTAAGGACATCCCGTGATAAGTTTTGACGATCTTTCATCACACCCGAAAAAAAATGTTTACCCGCCCGAACCCGTGTATTTCATACCCGCTCCGCCCGAGACCCGTGTCATTTAAAAAAATTATTACCCGCCCCGCCCGCCCGTGTTCCGGAAAATACCCGCGCCCCGTTAATCCCGCGTTTAATTAAATTTTTCTTCCCCGCCCGCCCGTCGCCACGTGGCCCCGCGGGGCCCGCGGGGTGAACCCCGTGGACCGCACATCTCTGGTTTCTAGGTCTGTTTCAATAAATGTTACTATTTGTTGTCGATAGCGACAAAAAATCTTGACGCCTGTTCAAATTTTTTATGTACTGCACAAACCTATCAATTTAACGTAGTAGAAAACAATTATTTGAGCGTACTTTAGTCTATGGAATCTGAACCTAAGATAGGCTTTAGTCTACTCAAGCCATGTGATTCCATCATCTACGAATAGACGCTATCTAAGCCTTCATTTATTCCATCCACGAGTCTACCTAAGCCTTTAGCTGTCCAACCTAGAGTAGGCTCGAGCATACTCAGGACTTGTGACCCCTTCGTTCATGGTCATGTTACAAAAGTGACATGAACGATATAGTTAATAAATTATTGTTCATGTATGCCCATTTTGTTTAGTTACATATTAATGTCTAATTAAACTTCATTTTCTATTTTGACGGTATATTTTGATAAACCACTGTGAAATGAGTAGTAAAATAAATTCCACATAATTATGTTTTTTTAAGAATATATATCACTGAGAGGAAATTTTGTCATCAGTAACTTAGTAGAAGAACATAACGAGTGATTAGACGAACGAAAACTTCAGTTTTCTTTGAGAGAAGACCACTAATTCATTTTCTGATTTCAATAAACATCTTCTGATTTTTCTCCTGATTTTTCAGTAAAAATTCCCTGGTAAACTCCTGATTTTTTAAAGTTGGATTTGGCAGCCCTGATCCACACTCACACTCACCGACACTCACACCCACCCTAATTTTTTTCCAAAAAAAGTCATTTCCGAACACCCGGTCAAATGTCCGAGTGTTCAGAACATCGGAGACGAAACGTAATACACCCGTTCAAAAAACTTAAGATCCTAAGCAGAACTCGACACTTTTTTGGAATATATATTTTGAAATGTCGTATCAGTTTTTATTCAAAAGTGGTGAGGGAATATTTGAAAGAAATGCTGAACTAACGGGTTAAGCCAGTTGTCGAACAAGCTTATATTTGTCGGAGTCGTTCATTTTGTAGGGAAATACTTCTACAAAATACAATATTGAACTAAAATATAGATTGTACCCAAACGAGGCTACAAGTGTTTTTTTTTTCAACAGTTCCTTTTGACATAGGACAGTTTTTGATCGAA
>CAJNOL010003017.1:12200-27936 GCA_905250125.1 Rotaria sordida | reverse complement strand
CCCACACCCACACCCATACCCACATCCACCCACACCCACCCACATCTACACCCACACCCACACCCACACCCACACCCATACCCACACCCATACCCACACCCACCCACACCCACCCACACCCACACCCACACCCACCCACACCCACACCCACATCCTACTATATTTTAGCGCACTCTACAAATTACAGCTCATTTAATTAGAATAGTGAAACTCAATATCTAGTGAACTCTATAAATTTCAGTAACTACAAAGAAAAGAAACACTACTGTAGTTTAGCGCTTTCTACAAATTACAGATTATTAAATTGAAATAATGAAACTCAATCTTTAGCAAACTCTGTAAATTTCAAGAAGTTTAAAAATATAACTGAAATTTTAATTTGTTTTAAAATTGTTATCAGTAAATTTCTTTGAAGTTTGAAAATCGAAAATTTAAGATATAACATTATTTTAAATTTGAATAAACTAAATTTAAAAGACAGCTGAAATTGAATTTAGCAGATTTTTAATTTCGATTTTATGTTCGCAAATGAGAGAACACGTCACGCTCACGCATGATTTTTCGTTCCTAATACTATGACACAGTCTACGTTTTTGCTTCCTTTTCTTTCTCTCTTCCTACTTAATAAACAAACACACTATATTTGCCTCAGTGCACTGCACTTGCAACTTGGAAAAAACCAAGTTGTATATGCCGTCATATAAAAATGCACATGTAAAATCATTCTTTTTACACTAACGCAAACCATACAATATCATCGACATAGCTGATAAAAGAGTCCGTAAGAAAATGACAGAATATTCCACTTCACTGGTCTGCCTTGATCTAATGTACACGGTTGGAAAAAATATTATTCCAGGGGGGTAACGCTATAATTTCAAATAGAAAACATAATGAATTTTATATCAAATGAAAGCTCGTCAAAAATGGGGTTTATTGATACTAAATAGTGAGGCTTGTAAAAACTTTCTAATGTCAAACTTAAGAAGTTTTCAGAAATTTTATATTTTTTTGGGGTGGAAAATCAAGGTGCCACTGATTCAAAAAAGAAGTCAATTTCTTTTCTTGAATATTTTTACATGGTTTGATAGACCTTGTTGAGCTCTACAAAACTGTGCATGTTAAAAATTTTTTGAGGCATCTTTTTGAGATAAAAAGTTCAAAAAACTACTCGGGAAACCTCAAAAACATTTAAAAACTCTTTTTTTTCAAATTGAAGAAATACGCTCAATTTTTCAATAAAAGTAGCTGTTTTCGTTGTTTTTACTACCTCAGACGTCTCGAAATATACTCGTTCGATGCAGTGTGAAAAGCTGCGTCTAATGAGTATGTTTCGAAACGCCTGACGGAGTAAAAACAATGAAAAAAGCTACTTTTATTGAAAAAGTAAGTGTTGTTCTTCCACATGAAAAATATGAATTTTTTTCATGTTTTCTAAGATTTTCCAAATAGTTTTTTGAATTTTTTATCGCAAAAAAAGTGTCTTAAAATTTTTTTAATGTATACAGTTTTATAGAGCTCGACGAGCTCTATCGAACCGTGTAAAAATATTCAAGAAAAACGTTTTACTCCATTCTTGAATCACTAGTACTTTAATTTTCCATCCCAAAAAAAGTATAAAATTTCTGAAAATTTATTAAGCTCGACATTAAAAGGTTTTCATAACCCTCACTATTTAATACCAATAAACCCCATTTTTAACGAGCTTTCATTTGATATAAAATTTATTATGTCTTCTATTTGAAATTATAGCGTTACCCCCCCTGGAATGATATTTTTTCCAACCGTGTACAATCCTGTGCATAATAAAACTAACACAACTACTTATATATCTCTATGCAAGGTTGATCCATATCTCGTTTCATTTCGTGACTCGAACAAATGTATTGACTATATCACTAACCTCGAAGAAAACAACAATCAAGTGATTCTGATACTCGCTGTAACATATGACACAGTAGTTCATTTACTTAATTTTGTTCTAAGAATAAGCGACGAGCTTTCACAAATAAAATCAATATATATTTTAAATAATTCAACTGAAGTTGTTACTGAATCTTTTAAACTATCGACCAAAGTATATGGAGTGTATAATGACTTTGAATCACTATATAATCAACTACGTCAACTCCCAAACATACGCCATTATCGACGAGAAGGATTTGTACGGAATGATTTTACTATTACCGTATTACCACAAATGACTGATGATTCTGTTTCTTTTTTTGATACCATATATCATGGAAGTCTACCATTGCTACGATCAGCTGATGATACTAAACGACAGGAAGTTGAATTTGTAGGTTATTTATAAATTTTGTGATCAGTAACTCTAATTAAATTATAAGAATATGTATCACAAATTGAAGAAATTAGCAAGCTGGTAAAGTTGGCGAGAGCTAATCTAAAACTGTCCACTTCTTTTCCGAACATCTTTAATGTATGCTTCATTCTTACGAGATATCTTAATTGACATTCAGTCAACAGAAACGGAAATAATTGAGTTTTGCCGTCAAAAGTGTGCGGATAATGAAACCGACTTAAATGTTATCCAAGAATTTGAAGATTATTATGATGCATCTAATGCTATCTTTTGGTATACTCGTGACACGTTTCTTTTTCGTCTTTTAAACAAAGCTTTGCAAGAACAAGATGTTGATACACTCTATTCAATGAGATATTGTATTAAAGATCTTCACTTGCAATTAAAAGAACGACACGTACAACAGCAATCAATCTTAAGTGAAGACAATAAAGCTCTGGCTATACCTAAGTTCACTGTCTACAGAGGACAACTAATGATAAATGCAGAGTTCGATAGAAGAATTCGACAGAATACTGAAGGCTTCTTGTCCGTGAATAACTTTTTTTCAACAACTCCATATGAAAACGTAGCTGCTGTCTATGCTGGTGAAGCTAGCAGCGATAATGTATCCACTGATGTTCAACATGTTCTTTTTCGAATTGACATTGACAATCAAGTAAACAAGTTTCCATATGCAAATATTTCGAAAGAAAGCGTGTTTGCAGGAGCAGAAAGTGAAATCTTGTTTACAATGGGAGCCGTATTCCGTATAAAAAGTGTACGACAGAACGACCAAGGTCTCTGGCACGTTGCGTTATCGCTGACTGGTGAAGAAGATGAAGAACTGAAGACCTTAAGTGAACGTATAACAGAAGAAATTATAACGTCATTTCCCATACTTAGTTTAGGTACGTTGCTTATGCACATGGGAAAATACAGAGAAAGTGAAAACTTTTACACTAAGGCGCTTCTATATCCTGACGTACTCAACAACGACAAGCATTTGTCATTAGTCTATAATAATGTTGGCACACTTTATCATTACAATATTCAGCTCGAAAAAGCAATAGAATTCTACGAAAAAGCACTTGCAGTCGAACTGCAGAGTTCATCCTCAACAGGTTTCTCTTTAACTTGCATGTATAATAATCTTGGTGTTATCTATTACAATCATGGGAAGTATGAGAAGGCACTAGACTATTGCAACAAAGCATTAGAAATTCAGAACAAAGAGCTGGAAACTAATTCAAATGAACCAGATCCAGACTTCTTAGGAGTTGCTACTACTTATAATACCGTTGGACTGATCTACCATGTACAGAAACGCTATTCAGAAGCATTAGAAATGTTCGAGAGATGTCTCTGCATATGGCTAAAACTTCTCCCACCCAATCATCCAAAATTTTTAGGAATATACAGTAACATTGCTACAATTTATAAGGCGCAAAGCAACAATGTTAAAGCTATAGAATACTATCAAAGAGCTCTTCAGATTGAAAAAAGTTCAATTCCAGTGAGTCATCCAGACTTTGGTGAAACTGACATCTATATGTCTCAAGCGCTCCTTGATCAGGGCAAATTGGAAGAAGCACTACGTTACTACAGCAAAGCATTAGAAAAGGAAATGTGCGCATCCAATCCAGATCAAATTAAAATTGCTAAATATAATACTCATATTGGAGAGATTTACTACAGACAACAACACTATTCAAAAGCATTAGAATTCTATAAGAAAGGGCTCGAAATACAACTAACTGCGGTTCCATCAAATGATTCGTCATTGATAATAACATACAACAATATTGCACAAGTATACTATTTCCTTGGCAGTTATCAGGAAGCAATTGATTATATTAAACTAAAACTTGAAATACAAGAAAATTTACTTTCAGCAAATCATCTTGATTTTGGTGAAACCTATGACAACTTAGCTAAAGTATTATGTGAACAAGGTAACCTCGAAGAATCATTAGAGTATGTGAGAAAAGCATACGAAATTCGTTCTAAACATTTATCTGCTGATCATCAAGATGTTATAGACAGCCTCGAAGGAATTGCTCTACTATAAGAAGAACTTTGTGCGATGAAACTGCTTTGGAAAGAAAGTGTATAAAGTTGTTCAAAGATGTGCATTCAAGTAAAGTTAACTTACAATGTATTTTATTAGGTTTATTAATGTGAGTCGTCGAAAGTCGAAACCTTATAGTAGCCATTTTTTAACCTTCTTTATACGTTTTATTCTCATACCCACATGGACTAAGTCCTCTCTTTTTTCATACATGAGTGAATCCATGGAGACCCTACCATTAGACTTCTGCGTGACCACGATTTTTCAGTCACGTCACGTCACGGTCACGAGCTGCTTGGTCACGGTCACGTTCATAGTCACGAAGATTTTTCGAAACTAGTCACGATCACGTCACGGTCACGAGCTAGCTGGTCACGGGCACGTTCATAGTCACGGAAATTTTTCGAAACTAGCCACGATCACGTCACGGCCACGGAAATTTTGGATTACTAGCTGGATTTTTGTGCTACAAAATCAAGATTTAAATTGATTTCGTAGATTTTCCCTGTAATAAAACAAAGAAAACCCATAAATCAATTAGAATCTTGATTTTTTTTCACAAAAATCAGACTTTTAGTATCAAAATTTTTCACTGTTAAGTCACGGTCACGAGCCATTTGGTCACGGTCACGAGCTATTTAGTCACGGTCACGATCCCAGTCACGCCAATTTTTCGAAAACTAGTCACGATCACGGTCACGAGACGCCGTGACCGTGACCGTGACCATTTTGCAGAAGTCTACCTACCATCCTTTTGGAAAAAGTTTGTTTATCGATTTTTTATGCTGGTTAGATTGATCGTGGATAGAAAACAACTTTAGCCGAAAACGAACTGTTACCTTTTTGTAAAACAGTGGAAATGTTGATCGTTTTCTAGGAACATCTCGAGGGGTGTTATATAGGATATTACATGGTTTAACGCTCATCCTTTGTCCAATTGATAGAGCAACATAGAGCTTGCACAACCTCCAAAGGATTCTTTTGTAAACTGTAATCTGACAAAGATACACCACTTTCGAAGCTTACAACTACTATATATATGTTGTAAAAATAGCCTACTTAGGGTGTGGGTGTGTGGGTGTGGGTGTGGGTGGGTTTGTGGGTGTGGGTGTGGGTGTGGGTGTGGGTGTGGGCGTGGGTGTGTGGGTGTGGGTGTGGGTGTGGGTGTGGGTGAGGTGTGGGTTTGGGTGTGCCACATCCACACCTACGTCCGCGCCCACGCCCACGCCCACGCCCACACCCACACCCACCCACACCCTACACCTATACCCACACTCACACCCACCCACACCGCTCCCTCACCCACACCCCACCCACACCTACACCCTTATTAATTATGATTCTTAGAAATTCTCCTCCCACATCATGGAATCTTTTTATTACAAGCTAATAAAAACTTTATAATATTATGAGTTCAATGTGTATCCATCTTATAAGTTTCACAGTTTTTATTTTGTGTTTTTTGTTTTCGTGTTGGAGTTCTTGAAAAAAGCAAAACCAGATTTGTTATGAATACGTTCTTCTTTTAGTAAACATATTTTACGAACAAATGAAGGAAGAATAAAAGCAGCACAATGTACATCAGTGGTGTAATATTTAGTGTCGAGTTCATTGGCTAGTTTCATATCGGCAGGCTCATTTAGTTTGACATCCTAGAATTTAGAAATATTTTATTAATTGGAGAGAATTCTGTATTTTTGTGAATAATCAAGTATCAATATTCTTTTAATCCAAAGCTAGGAGTCAAGTACAAGAAATTTCATTGCAATAGAACCACTGATAGTATGTCTAGGTAGATTTAACAGAAGATGAGCGATTGCTTTTTAGCATACTCAAAATATTTAACCGGACTAAACCATTTTTCTTTACAAAAGCATCTATGAAGGCATCTGTCGCTTGCTTTTCTACTTCTATGATTTCATGATTGTGAAAAATTTATCGTAAGTACCACTGATCTTAGCGATCAAGTTATAATTGCGGTAAAGTGAGCTACTGCACTTGAATTGTAATGCATTTGTGTATCGCAGTGCGTTGTTATGTAGATACAGTCATATCGTAATCGAACACAAGAAATTTCACTGTTAAAGTTTGATTTGAACCATTCGTCAAACTAAATAGATTTGTTTCAAGACTTGCTTTTGAACAAGCTGATTTTCTATTGATTTTTTCCCGGACGGAACTCCGTTATCTAATGGTGCGGTTGAAACTCAAAAACTATTTTTTTAAATGATGACGAAATCCAAGAAAAAAAGATAATGAGTTATGAAGTAAAACTTGAAAAATTCTGTTTTCAACCGTTTGACAAGTTGCACCTACGACGATTATGGATGATCATGATCTTTCATGTGTGGGTGTGGATGTGTCGGTGAGATGAATAGCTAAATTCACACCTACATCCACACCCCCTAATGTGAAATCCCAGAACTTAAGATTTGCTATACTGCGAGTCTGAAGAGTCTCGGTGTGAATGTTGATGTGCGGGTCTGAGTGTAGCTGTAGATATGGGCGTGAGCTATGTCTGTTATGTTGCTGTTTAATTTTAAGCATGGATGTGGATAAGCTCGAGGTCTTTATTGCATTCACATCCTCATATGATATTTGTTAATAAATTTTGTGAAAAAAAATTTGTTGCTACTTTAATTTTTCGTCTGTCTTTACTTTTTTCTGTTCATCAAAAAAGAAATTTCAATTTTGTCTAGTCAAAATTGAAATTTTAAGTTTGACTGAGATGATATTGGACGAAATTGAAATTTGACTGAATTTTAATTTTGACTACAATATATATGTAAGAAGACGATCGTAATTTATTGGGCATTGGCGCCCTCTTATCACTAGTAAGAATTATTGATCTATACCGATATGTAATTCATTATTGAACGGACGTTTCTTTCTTTCGATTAATTCATTCAGCTTTTTGTTTTCGAAATGATATAAAAGAATAAGAAACAAATTTCATCGATCAACATAATCAAGAATATTGTTATCTTTTCGAATTTGAGACGAACATTACAATACAGGTAATCATTGTAATTTTGAAATAGGATTCTCCTATTGACAAGTTAATCTTTTATGTTGTTTAGATTTACATAAAATGACTGATATTAAAACATCTTCAAACAATCAAACAAAATCCATGACTTCATTTTCAGATGTTTCTCAACAAAAAGTAGAATCATTACTTGGATTTAAACTTCATGAATTTTATAATAATCAAATACTAATCGAAGAATTTATTACAAGAACAACACCGGAAGAACTTAAGAAAAAAAATATTTGATCGATTGATCGATTGTATTTTATCAGAAGGATATTCAGAGGCAACAATTCTTCCAATAAATAAATCGGTTATAATAGGCAACGTCGGAGTTATTTTACAAGCCATTCCCTAGTGAAGGTACTCATAGGCGAGTACTCATAAAGTACTCACGCTAGAAAATATCACGAGTACTCATGAGTACTCACGTGCTTTGAGTACTCATCAGTAGTACTTCTGCTAGAATCTGAATATCTGAGTACGACGATCGAGTACTCGCTGTGTAATATTGAGTGTTTTGTAAGTGCTACTATCTAGTTTCTGTATGCTATGCTGGTCTATGTAAGATACTCATAAGCATATTTTTGGTTAGTACCATTGTACTATATTAATTTTTATTTAATATTAAAATACTACCGAAAAACAGAGGACATAATGAAAGGTTAAGAAAAATGATCAACATGAGGACAACAAGTTTGATATCAGTTTCATATATTTTAACGTAAAGATTATAGGCATAGAGTCTTTATTATGCGCGAAGAAATTTAAATATTTTCTGTATTTACATACCATAAAAATACAATTTTATTTATTCTTTTCATTTGTCTTTCGAAAAAATACATAAAAACCTACTTCCATTATATAAAAATAAAGAAAAAAATATTTAATTATCTTCTCTAACAATAAACGCTTCTTTGTCTATATCCTAGAGCATGAAAGTACAATAACACATAAATTAAGAACAGTAAAATACAATGAAGCAGAAAAATAATAAATTGATCAACGACGATGCGAAACGTGATAATAAATGAACGTACAGTATTTTTTATTGCACTAAAAAACTAAACAGACATTTTAAAATCTGTCGCTATATACAATTACCTGAAAATTTACAAAAAAATAAATACAAAATAAAATTATTTGTCTAGCATTTATTAACGCATCTTCTTATGTGAAAATCGTGATCGATTTGTAACACAATTTGCGAGTTACCTTTTGTTCCATGGTATTCTACAATCAATCTAAAAAAAATTGCATTTTAATGGAAGAATTTTTGCCTAAACTTAGGAAATAAAATAAAAATGAATTTACATTAATATATTTAGAACTTGATCTTTCAGAAGAATTGAATAAATGAAAATGAAAAATCGTTTTTCTTTTCTATCTTAAAGTCACCATTTATTTTAGCCGTATAAATGATTCATCCAAAAAAAATAGAGAATAAAATAAATAATTTATTTAATTGATTTTCTCTGTTTTTCATTTTATTACATCAGTTTTTTTTTATTATATAGCTCCAATTTATTTTTGTATATACTAATGCATAAGTGTTTTGCTAAATATTCTGCGAAAAAACTAGATTGAGTACAACTTTTAGTACTCACATGTCTGCCGATGAGTAAATTTTTAAAAATATACTCTTATGAATACTCATTAGAGTACACGAAGACTAAAAATACACATAAAATTCCTCGAGTACTCGCGTGAGTAATATGAGTACTCACGCTGGAAGGTCGTACTCGCTTGATGAGTATTTTCACTAGGATTGTTTCTTATTGTAAACTTACAATGAAACGTAATGATTTAATATTATTACGAAAAAATCAAATCATTAGTAAGAACGAATAATTTGGTGGAAACATGGAATTTGTCATAGTTGAAACAACCGATGTCGAAAACAGTCGTTATTTACTCGTCCTCGAACCGAAATCTGGTCCACTTGAAAAAGGACTTACTCAACTGTTATTGATATTAAAATCTATATGGGATATAAATAATGATAAAAAAATAGTGTATGGATTCTTAACAACAGGAATCAATTGGCAATTAATAACCTATGATGGGGAATCATGGAAATTATCAGAATCATCTATTGTTTTACTTGAAAATATGGAAAAACAAGAAGATCGATGGCTAAAAAATAATACACAAATATTGGATGTCATTTATAGTATTTTGTCATCAATATAAATTTTTTTTTTGTTGTTATTATTTGATTCAAAAATAGAAATGATGTTGTACAAAAAGTTATTTTTTTGGTTTTTTTGAAAAATCTTGTGTTAATTGTGTTGACTTTTCTTTAATATATTCATACAAGAGAATAGTTCAATAAAAGATGATTACATAAAAAAGTCTTTACTCATATAACAAATAAATGTAAAGCAAGATTATTTGTATTCATGTTTATTAACTTTTTATCTTTTGTATAATATTCTAATTTTCTAGGTATCGTGAATTGTTTATCTATATAAGAATTCAATGAGATCTAACAATTATATTTAATTATTCAAGATGAAATAATAAAATATTTCAAATGATAGGATTAAATAAATAAATAAATAAATAGTAATTGAAAGTGAATTTCTTTCGAAAAAATCATTTTTTTTTCTACAAAACTAAAGAAGAAAATTTTGTAAAATATTGTTTTCAATTATGTTTGTTTATGAGATTTTTCTATTAATAAAATTTTATTTCTACTAAAAAGCTTATATTAAAATGGGTTGTACATATGCATAGCACTACCACACAATAACACTATGATTTTATTAGTATGAGAGCACTTCTGTAGCCTATTTAAGTGAGAAAATTTTATAAAATCATCTACTTTATCCTATTTTATAGTGACATAAATTAAAATTCGAGTAGAGTAGATAGAGTTAGTGTATGACAATCTTTGCAATCACTCTGGTTCTATTTGATACAATACTTGAAGAAATTTCTCACTATAGCTTATTAGTCAATAACTTCTTGTTTATGTATAAGTATATTTTGTTTCAATGTAACATTTTTTATCCTATTATTGTTTTCGAAGAACTAGGATATGGATGTGGGTGTGGGTATGAGTATAGGTGTGGGTGTGGGTATGAGTGTGGGTGTGGGTGTGGATATTGATACAGGGTGTCCCATAAGTTGTGGCAGATTTTTTCTAAATCTAATTTTTGATGATAATGAATATAAATCAAACTCAAACTTACATATATCATACAACTTAACATGTACTTTTATTTCGTATATTTTATTTAAATTAGATAATTGGATATATATAAAAAATAAATCTAACATATATACATAGCATTTTTTACAGTTGTTTTTTTGCATATTTTTCATTTTGATTAATTTACATATATATGAAAAACGACATGAAGTTACAGATGAGTTTAACAATGTCCAGTTGTATAAGCTGATGGTGAATAACACCTAGTACATTATTCATAGTCTTCTTTATGTATATTGGATCCATCTTTTTCAATTACAGCCATCATTCTTCGAGGAATTGATTCCATCATTTTTTTACATGTTGTCGCATCAATGGAACGCCAAACTTTATTAATTGCAGCTTTTAATGTACGAATATTTTGGAACTCTATTCCACGCAATTTTTCTCTAATAATGGCCCATATATTTTCAATTGGCCATATGTCCGCCTTTTTGGATGTACAATCATTTGGATCAATTCGTTGATGAAAATATTTTGTTACTGTTCCCAGTACTTGTTTCGTTCTCTGTTTCCGGTCACAATCATCTTGAAAAATTAAATCCATTTGTGGTCTAATTTGTTTTACTGTTGGAGCTATTACTTGTTGAATAAACATTGAATATAATCTGGAATCTAATGTTCGACGTGTTTTGCCAATTTGTATACATTTCTTATCCAACCACTCATTGAAATAAAATGGTGCATTACGTGGATACAAACCATCATCACTAATACCGCCCCACAATATAACACCTGCAGAAAATTTTTGTACACCTGCATTACGATTATCACTATCAATTTCATCAGCAGTTGCAGCCCATATTCCATCATTTCTATTATTATTTGGTCTTATTAAACGTATACTACCACTGAAATCTGTATTTAATACTTTACGCCATTGAAACCTTTTGGCATTTCGATTTACTCCATATTTTTGGGGTAAAATACGACATGTTGTCACTCTATTTGCTTTATGAGTTGCCGTAAGTTTCTGTGATCTTTTAAGACGAAAAAATTTCCATTTTGATTCTTTACATAAACGCCATACGCTTGATTTTGATGTTTTAATATTTTTTCGTTTTAAAAAATCATTGCATTTTCTGGTAGATCGGTTTTTTTTATTGTAAATAAATTTTTGTACTTTCTGCTTGAATTGTGCTGTACGTGTTGTTCTCTTTCTACCAGATCTTGGTCTATCTTCTACTGTACCACGTTCAATAGTTTGTTTAATGATTTTCAGTATTAAATATCTTGGTTTTGATGGAGGATTTTCAGAATTTTGCAATTCACTAGCAATTCGGCGGTTTGGCCAACTAGGATATAAGTTATGTAAAGCCAAAATATTTGTACGAAGCTGATAATCGGCATTTTTTACCATTGTAAATATTGAAACTAATAGTAATTTTAAGTAAAATTAATTTATCAAAGTAAAAATGGTACATGTACAGAATGAGCACACACTCAATATACACGTTCAATAGTGGTGTGTTTATTAGTCAATAATTATTTTCTTCTGTTCTGTCTTTGTATATGTATATTGATCCTGTACTTTTTCTGCACTTGCACCGTAAAAATTACTACGTAATCACGCTTTGATTTCAAAAATCAAAAAAATATGCAAAAAAAAACAACTGTAAAAAATGCTATGTATGTATGTTAAGTTTATTTTTTTTATATATCCAATTATCTAATTTAAATAAAATATACGAAATAAAAGTACATGTTAAGTTGTATGATATATGTAAGTTTGAGTTTGATTTGTATTCATTATCATCAAAAATTAGATTCAGAAAAAATCTGCCACAACTTATGGGGCACCCTGTATATGGATGTGGGTGCGGGTGTATGAGTGTGGGTGTGGATATTGATATATGGATGTGGGTGTGGGTGTGGATATTGATATATGGAAGTGGGTGTGGGTGTGGATATTGATATATGGATGTGGGTGTGAGTGTGGATATTGATATATGGATGTGGGTGTGGGTGTAAGTGTACATGAGTTAAAAGAAGGACCACATCCACACCCACAAGCACACCTCACACCCAGACCCACCCCCACCCCCACACACTATCTAGTCGATTTTCGTAAAACAGCATTTAATCAATTTGAAATTCTTAAAGAATTATGTAAATTATCTTTTATTTTAATAAATGATGAAACTCAATCATTATGTCATAGTTCACTTATATCACATCAATTATTAAATAAAGATCTTTTTATTGGACAAGTCGAAACTGATATATTACTTTAGAACAGAACTTCTGGACGTTTTTTTCTTTTTTTACTATTTTAAGCAAATTTGAGGCTTTGTATCTCATGATTGGAAAGTGATGGCGAAGTGAAATTATTAATATATATATATATATATATAGATCTTTGTGACTTCTATCTATATTGAAAATTTTAGACCTTCATCACTTTCCAATCACGAGATACAAGACCTTTTATATGTCTAAAATACCAAAAAAAACAAAAAGAAAAAGGAAAACATGAAGAACTCATGTTCTAAGGTAATATTATCATATCGCACAATTATAATATCAGATGTTGTTCGTTTATTATTATTGTTTATGCTTTCAATTTATATTTATGGTTGGACATGAATTGTTAACTGCTGTTGAAACTGCATATTTTCTTATTATTGATTTTGATGTTTCAGGCCTAATGTCAATACTCACTTCAGAGTATCTTGTAACTTCAAGAAAAAAAACATCCGTTATCAATTATATAACTATCCATATGCTACGATCAGTGATTGGATACTCAGTAAAATACTTGGTGTTTTTTATACTTTTACTGAGTATTCAGGATTACTTGAATACATTCTAATAGTATCAGTAAATTTACTTGTATTGAAAGATGTTACTGAAGTACCAAAATTTGTACTCATTTACTGAAGTGCCAGTACTTTAAGTACAAAATGTACTTTAATCGGATAACTACATATGCTTACACATTACTACTTTACATTCTCAGAAATATCTACATAATATTCATAATATTTCAACCTACACACTATAAATTCATGTCTTTCAAAATTTCCTTGGTTTATAGTTTTTATGACATAGTTTACAATATCCATTTACTCGGCTTTTATCAGAAAACGAGAAATCAAAAAGTTTACTCCATTTTCACTAGCCATTGATTAATTAATTGAGATTTAAATGAAAATGGGTACTTGATTGAAAAATGATTTTAAAATTAATAAACAGTTTTATGTGTAATTTGATATTGAAAATCAATAGAACTCTTTGTGATCTATCATATACCAATCAATGCTTTGAGGATATTAGGCTTCCGGCTGCTCTATATTAACTATTGTTACATATGATTATGATGCGATTCAATCAATAATTTATGTTAATAATTACAACAGAGATTAAAATATCGTGAGAATGATTATTCATATACATTTTTCTAAAGATGTCGCTAAGTTGTAGACATTAAGTGTGTATCACACATCCTAACATCGACATCAATGTATTAAATGTACAGCTACGCTTCATTATGGCTCTAAGTACTCTAATGTACTTGAACACTTTTTACTTGAGTATAATCCTATATAGTACCGCTACTGACTGAAATGTGCTCAAGTAATAAGTATTTAAGTAAAGTACAAAGTACATTTTTTAATTATCCAGTATTTTACTTATAATTGCTGTACTTGTACTCGTCCAATGACTGGCTGCGATTATTTTTATTTTGGTATCCGAAGTCGATCTCTGTGATATGTTGATAGCAGGAAACTTGTATATTAATCAAATAAGTGAACGACTTATTTCCATTCCAATTCTGTAGAATCAAATCGTGATCAAGATTTAAAGATTTTTCGGAATTCGAATTAAAGCTTTTGGTTGTGGATGTTCTCTTCTTGCACACTTATACTCACACGTCTCTAGTTCTCATATATTATTCTATGTGCAAACTCTAAATTCGAAATAGCATATATTGCATTGACTCATTTCACAACGAAGTGACAATACTGTGACCAAAAATGAACAAGAAAACTAAAGTTAATAAAAGCTTATCAGGTTAAATAGAACATTTTTATATCTGGAAAGATGATCACAATTTAGCGAACATTGGCACCTTCTATCACCAGTAAGAATTATTGGTCTACACCGATATGCGATTCATTGAAGAGAAAAAATTTCTTTCTCTTGATCATTTCAGCTGTTTTTTGTTCAACACTCGAAGAAGAATAACAAATCACATCGATCAAGACGATTAAGAATATTGTTTTTTAAATTTGAAACGAACATTACAATATTGGTAATTGTTGTAAGTGATAAGAGGATTTTCAGAATGGCAGGTCAAACTTTTTTTGCTGTTTAGATTTACATTAAATGGCTGACACAGAAACACCTTCAAAGCGAAAAAAAATACAAAAAACTTCATTTTCAAATGTTTCTGAAGAAGAAGCAGAATCAATACTTGGATTTGAACTCGATATATTTTATGATTCCCAAATACTACTTAAACAATTTATTACAATAACAGCACCAGAATAATTGAAGAAAAAAATATTTGAACGATTAATCGATTGTATTGTATCAGAAGGATATCCAGAAGCAACAATTTCTCCAATGAATGAATCAATAGTGACAGACAACGCCGGACTTATTTTACAGGCGATGATTTCTTATTATAACCTTACGATGAATCGTAATGATTTATAATTATCACGACAGAAACAAATCATTAGTAAGAACGAGTAATTTGGTGGAAAGATGGAATTTGTCATCATTCAAAAGATCAATGTTGATACTGGGATTCCGGAACTTCGCCAATTTTGACTTTCGCCAATAATTGGCGAAATTCCACGGAATGTATTGGCGAAAGTTCAATGGATCTTCGCCAATTGGCGACTGTCCAACAGATATATTGGTGAATGTCTACTGAACTTTCACCAATTGGCGAATTTCCAAGAGATATACTGACGAATATCCAGTACGTATACTGGCGAAAGTCGAATAGATTTTTATTCGTTCAAGTGAGACATTCATATTCTCCATGATATATGGGAATCACACTTAGTATTTTATAAATGTACTGTGAATCATTCGGGTGTGGGTGTGTGTGGGGATGTGGGTGTGTGTGGGAATGTGGGTGTGTGTGGGGATGTGGGTGTG
>CAJNOL010003016.1:0-27949 GCA_905250125.1 Rotaria sordida | reverse complement strand
GTGGGTGTGGGTGTGAGTGTGTGGGTGTGGGTGTGAGTGTGTGGGTGTGGGTGTGGGTGTGGGTGTGGGTGTGGGTGTGTGTATATCTGCATGGATACCCGCATCCACACCCACACCCACACTCACACCCCCACACCCCCACACCCACGCCCACACCCACCCACACCCCACCCACACCCACACCCACACCCATACCCACACCCACACCCACACCCACACCCACCCACACTCTGAATGACTATAGAATAAACACTTACATCATTCGATTATTTTAGTCGAACGGTATGTACATATGTTTTCTACTCTTACGTTCTCGTGTTCGAATCCATGTGTTGACTGTATCAAAATTCATCTAAGTTATAGCTCTAAAGGTCTATGAAAAAATGTAAATGAGTACATGAATGGTATCTGCAACCCAGGCTGCATGAGATACCTGACGGTTTTAATTTTTTTTCCATCTAGAATATACGACACCACAGTTAGAGAAACGCTGCAAAACTTTTTCAGAAAAACAATCGTTCCACAGCGTTTGTGTTAGCAGATGTAAAACGCGTTAATGCTGACCGGTTTAACGCGTTTCGCAATAATGGGAAAACGCGCTTTCAGAACGCGTTTTTTTCGCAGAAATTTACTCCATGGGTCGCCCAGTCCTAGGCATGTCAGAAGTTAAATACACAATATCAATTGTTGTCGACTTATGTCATTAGCATATTTGCAGCAAACAATCAAATTGGACTTTCGACAAAGATCTCCTTCAATGGCACATACGCCTATCGCTCATCAAATCTATTGGCAGATGATGATGCTTAAGAAGATGTTCTCAAGACTTGTTGCGCACATTTGTTAAAAAGATCTTTGCACTATGTTTATTGAGATGATGTTTCTTAATGAAGAAGAGTTCGGCTTGAATAAAAACAACCGAAGGTATGGAGCTTTCTGAGAATAATATACTTTTCTCTCAGCATGCGAAGATTGTTGCATACATGATAGAAACAATAATCTATCTATACTATCAGAGGATCAAAGTTTGATTCTATTTGGGCCAAGTATCTCAGTGGGTATGATCAAATCGAATACACTATTGAATAGAGCCTTAATTGATGGAAACAATCAAAAAAGACAAACGAAAACAGTTTGTATTCTATTTGAGATTCATGGATAACAGACATTTCGACTAGGATGAGGAAAATCGGGACTGACCCATCGCGCCGAGATCGAAATGGGAACTAAATTCCGACAAAACGGTTCCGGTACTCATCAGTCATTTTTTCTCACAAAAAGAGCAGAACAAAAGATTGACTGAGAATAAGATCTTTTCAGGAACCTTACAACGCAAAAATACAGATGTACAATATCGCATTACAAATATCGTTTTGAAATAAAAAAAAATATTTTTCACATGACGATTGATGTTTATTTTACTTTTTAGGTTTTACAATTTAAACTTAAAAACAAATAAAATTATGTTATTTAAATCACAAGTATACAGTCAATGTCTGTTTACCTTTAAATATGGCAAAGATTAAAAAAATAAGAATGGAATCAAAACTTTGATGATTCATAATTGATTCGATTCCTTCATGAAGTACAATCGATTGTTACAAACAACGACGAAATGTATACAAACGAGAATATGAAACCGGTCGTAAAGATCAACAACTGAGAATTTCCCTATTTTTTTTATCGTAGTTTTTTCTACTCTGTTTTTTTTGTCTTCATTTTTCTCTCACATCTGATATTTTTTTTCTTTCGACTCATCAATTTTTTAAGGATATTATTTAATACTTCACTTGATGTGAGACCAGATCAATCTTGTCTCGTTTTTGGAATCAATTGACTTCTATTTTTTTTTCGTTCACTTTGGTGTTGTGATAAGTGAGACGCTTCATCAAGTGACCGTGGAAATATGTTACGAAGTCAGCATTAGAGTCATGACATTACGTCACGTATCTTGCTTCTATGCTTCTGCGCTTCTATCTCGCATTATCTTGTGCATTGCTTTTCTCTGTCTGTCTCTCTTTTGTTCTCTTTTATTCTCTGTATGATGGTGATAATCATTTTGGAAGAAGAATATACTCAGAAGAGGCAGGATATAACAGTCTATTATTGTATTCATGGCAGAGATAATAGATGCAAATAAAGTAACAAGAGAAGAAGCATTGATCAATACAGGATTTCGGAAAAGGTATTTTGTTCCTTTGTATAAATCACTACCATGCTTATGCTTTCAATTATTGTTCACACATTTACCTAACGAATAGCCAAGAAAGAATAACGGTTTCTATATTTCGGAAAAAATTTCAATCAGTTTTATGCCTCAGAGTTGATTCTTTTTTTTTAAAGATTCTCGATGTAATAATTCTACGAAATCATAAGAAAAGGTATTGGAGACAAAATAACTGTGAAAATCTATGTGGTAATCATCAGTACGTTTTTAAAAATGCTCCTGTCAAACAATTTCTAATCATTTTTTGATATTTTACGCGTGTCTATGACTGGCTATAGAAGGATCAAATGTAGTTTAATACAATTCTTGGAAAGCTCTATAAATTGAATCATGATAGGATATTGAATAGTTTAAAACTTGCATAAACAGAACGTTGTTGTTCTTTTCTCACAGCCAAAATTTTCGAACTTCCTTCGTAACCTAGATGTCATTAAATAAAAGTGTCACTTTCTATGATCGAATCTTTGATAATTCGAAGGACTAAGTTTTTTTTCTCTACCATTGTTAATAAACTAATTTTGAGGTACAGTTCATTTTGACGATACATTATATATGAGAACAATAATCGATAAAAATCCAGTAAATGTGATTTTTTTTGATTCATTTTAAAATAATAATTGACTTTTTGGGTCTTTTTTTTACATAAGATGTAATTTTTTCAAAGAAACCTATCTCACTTCTGCTTGATCATATAGGATATTTTCTTTCATTCTTCACAAATGCATGTTCCCTAATTTGTGTTGAGTGTATGTTGAATATAAATGTTGGTGTAAATGAGGTCAGCGTGAGACCATTTGTTTAATGGTCGAATCGAAAGAAGCGTGGAAGTAACGAAATGATAAAAAAATCTCGTATGAAGAATAAATGAATAATATTCTAATTTCATTTGTATTGATTTCTTGTCTTATTTTTCTGTATAGAATCAATTATGAGCACGCAGATGTGTACAAGATCTTCAGTATTCTCTATGGTTTGGGTAAGTCATGCTTAGTATTGAGACGTATTACCATTATAAATATTTTCAACATAAAAACAGTTTTTCTAATAGCAACATGCGTAAACCTTCATGAAACACAAATTTTTAAAGTGTTATCACGATCAAAAAAAGATACAATATAAGTTCTTGAATTCCATTCATTCAATCGTAATTTTATCATTTTCTTCAGATGTATAAATGACTTTAAGCACCATTGTATGTCACACAATGTTTCAAGTACATATATTTTTATCTAAAAGTTCAATTCGGATCCCCTCAGGAATCAGTAAAGATAAATATATTCAATTAAAATATCATTTTTATTATTCATCTATCTGCTCTTTTCACTTTTCTAGACTTTCTAAGATTTAGAACTTCTTTGATGAAAGCCAATGTGATTACTCATACAACTGTATCATCATCAAACAAACAAAAACAACGACTGAAACCGAATCCCAGAATAAGAGCGAGTCAAAAAATCCATATGTACATACCATAAGATGAAGCTACACATATGAGACACGCAACCATGGAAGAAAAAAGCATAGTATAGAACTAAGGATGAGAAACAGAAAGAGGAGGAATCATGGCCAAGGCCATGACAGTCAAACTAATATTTTGATTCATCCCTCAGAAAATCCGAACTAAATTTTTCAACGAAAATAAAAGTAGTCGGGATGTGATTCTGATGTGAGATTTCTATTTTAAGTAGGACTTGAAATATTGCTGTATTTAGTCAAAAATCAGAAAATGACTATTTTTTGAATTATTTTGGAGATTAAAATTGATTTTTGAGAAAATCAATTTTTATCGATTATATTATGATTTTATTTAAACAAAATTTAACCTTTCTTCGATTAGAATCCACTGTAATCAATTATAATTCTTTGTTAAAATAATCATCAACAATCGAATTATTTTGATTTGAATTCGATATAATTGATTCAAATTGATTCCTGATGATTATATACAAACAAATACAATCATCAAAAACCGAGCTGTTTCGATTCTAACAGTTATAATCGATTCAATTTTGTAAATAATTGTTATTGTTGATTAAATGAACATAAAGACTTGAGTCATTTATGGTGATGATAAAAGAGATCTTTTATGTAAGAAGAAAAAAATGCATGTAGTTCAAATCCTGTGCGATAGGTAGCAATAGTAGAGCTGAATAAGTTAAGTCAGTCCATGTAAAAATTTTAAGTGAATAATCAGTCTGAAATAAAAAGTCGATAAGATATGATTCTATTGACTTAAAACTGATCAACGGAAAAATCAGAGAAAGAAATCTATTCGTGTATTTCAGATCGATCACAATTGATTGATTCATATGAAAACAATCTGAATAATGATCAACTATTTTCAAGAGAAAATATTATTCGAAAACTACGTTTAAAATGATTTTAATGCTGAAATATTATATCGATAAATCTTAATATTTCGATTCAACTTGTTTTTTTTTCTATTGACTGGAATCCAGTGTTGAAATAAAATCAGCAATGAAAGATATTTGATAATTCTCGTTTTATTAATAGACCTTCCTCGATTGACAATAACATTGAAGAAAAATTTCAAACTAGATATTCTAAGACGCTGCTCTGATTAGAGAAGCTGTTGTAGTATGATCGTATTCGACTAAGAGTACAATAGTTGGAGTGAAAAAAAAAGAGCTCATTGGTAGATTCTAACTGTAAAAACAGCAAGCAGTCACATAACTCTTTTCAGTTGTTCACTAATTATTTTCTCTATTCGAACTTTTGTAAATATAAACTCAAGTTTTGTTCCAATTAACCATTCTCCCAAAATTCCGAAACAATTAGCTCGATCTATTATGATTGACCTAAATACTATAATTTCTTAGTCGTCTTCATTGGTGGTGTGGCCTTTTCAATTTCGCATGCTGTCGTATCAAAAGAAGAAGGGTGTGGGTGTGGGTGTGGGTGTGGGTGTGGGTGTGAGTGTGAATTAAGGGATTTTCATCCCATACCCACACCCACACCACACACCCAATTCTATTATTTCAATGAAAAATATATCGAACTAACTAACAATTTGATTTATCATTTGTTTTTGGTTGAAAATTTTCCTTACTTTTATGTTTTCAGGAGAAGAAAGCAAAGAAATAGCGACATGCAAAGAGTTATTATTTTGCCATATGATAGACAAAGACAACGAATTTAGAATCGTTGACCGATGATTAGTTTCGAAAATCTTCGAATATCCCAATGTCGTTAGTCTTTCCCATGCATTTTAGTTGATATTGCAACACCATTGTTTGATATCACTAATGGTATATTCATTATTTAATTTTCTACATCAATTTCGAAAGACTTCTAGCAAATGCTCCGTATTAATCGATAAGAATTGTCTCAATAGTTATCGGTGTTACATTGTCAAGGTCATTCATTGTAGACACATTTTCTTAATAGTCGGTACGATGGCGTACAAACTTTTCTGCTGTTATTTTTCCCACGATGACTAACTGTCCAACGGTACAAAATAAGACAAATTCCTGATGGGAATTGACTTTTGCTATCGAGTAAAATGAAAATGTTATTTCCTGTTTAAAATGTAAAATATTGGACAAACAAAAAAAAAATCGTTATTGACTTAGACAAACTTATTGCGAAAGCGAAAATTTATTAGTGATTTTTTTTTTTGATCAATGATATGCTTCTTTCTGAAACATGTTTCAATCAAGTGAAATGAAAATAAGCTACTTCTTTCGGAATTTCTTACTTAAATCTTGTGATGGACTGTAACAAAAATAACATGTATTCCCTTTGGATATTTGAAATGATTCGATCATATTTCACATTTTAATCTCGCACGAATTGCGCTCAAAGATTTTTTTTTGTCCGATTCGTGTGATTTTCACATAAAATGGCAATAGATTTAAGAAAAGCTCATGACAATTCAATTTTATTTATCTTTTCATTTTTTCAGTTGTAAAAGTAAAAAGTTTACAAAAATACTTATTTCTATCTCTTATTCTGCCGAAAAAGGTTAATTGTGCAGCAGAATATTACGATAGTTGAGTATTAGAAAAGGGCTCATGTGATTCTCACATAGTGCTAATATATGATTAAATACACTTTTATCTCCTATTCTCAAGTGTGAAACTCTCTAGTTTCTATCAAAACTGATTCGAAAAATATTCATTCTTCTTCTAAGGTGAAACGAAAAATAATTTTGCTTTCCAAAAGCTAATTGTTTGAAGAAAGAACGATTGAAATCAATACATTTTATGTAGAAAAAATTTTGATTTTTGTATAGATATTGATATAAGATTGAGTTTTTTTCAAGACTTATTTGACATGATAAAATTTACAGGTAGTTAAAGCATTGAAGTTGGTGTACATTTTTGATATGCAAAACGTGCGAGACTAAAAACATTTTGACGTATCGGATATTTCAACATATAAACAAAAATGTTTCATCAATATGATCTATAGCAAACAATATGTTAGTGACGAACACCATTTGAACGAATTTCTGTTGTCAGATAATTAAAATCAAAATATTCAATGACAAGCAAAGAATAGAAAAGCAAAAACAATGAGAAAATATATATTAATGATATATTTGAGAACGAATTAGAGTCCCACTGAAGCAGAATAAATATAAGATAAAAGCAAATTTCCAACGTACAAAAATTTCTTCAAAAATAAAAGAAATTCTTCGAAGATAATTTTATATGATTGTGTTCGTATTTTTCTTTTTATTGATAAGAAGATTATTACTAAAAAATTTAAAACGCTATTCAGAAACTCGAGTGATCTGAACCGGTTTTTCGCTCAATGAAATTAAAAATTATTATCTCGATAAAGATCAATTAGTTTTTCGTACTCAATTATAACTTATTATCCCAAAAGATATCATTGAACTGTCGCATAAAACATGAAATCATCTCATTTTACTCTCACATATGATGAAATATCTTTAGAACAAAAACTTTGAGGTGAGAAACGCGTCAATGACGATGAACGCTAATAGAATTGAAATTGTGCAATTGATAGATAGTTCAATTGATCAATTAATAAAACTACATAATCGATTTAGGTCCAATCGATAGTGAGTTTCACTTTCAGATTTTTCAAAATTGTTTCGTACGTGTAAAGTTCGTATCGCGTCGAAGGTGATATCACGTGATAAGCCAACTAATATAGAGAGATCTTGACGCGAAAGTGAACGTAAATGAGGCATATGTTCAATGAGATCGAAAAATGAAGTCGATATAAGATTGGTGTCGGTTTCTTTTATATTGAATACGAGTGATGTGACATTGATAAAACGTTAAATAATTGCATTAAATAATGACAAATCAACTTGATGGATATATTTATCAAAACAGAAATTGGATGATGTGCATATTGGTGGCCAATTAATATTCGGACATACGAAAATATTTGATGTAAAACGAGATACCGTAGAGATATTTTGCGAATATGGACCATCATTGGCAATAAATCAGCGTTTTTGTTCAAGTCAAAATAGTGAACAAAATGAATCAACAATATTTTCTTCGGAAAAATCTGGTAATGAACATGGAAGATGTAATCAAAAGTTGAATATAGTCAAATGTGAAACAAGTAATTCCCATTTTTGGCCATCAATAAGATCCAGATAATCTTGTGCAATAAGTTCGAAATAATATAGATTAGATATTTTAGATAAAAATTGTTCTGCATGTATCATGGTCTTTTTTTACCTTAATTTTAAAAAACAAAGAATATATATATATACAATTTTCAAATAACTATACGCACTATGGATGTTTAGGATGAGCCATCTTAGATGGGGCAATAATGATATGCTATCCTTCCACTTTGAATAATTATCATATGAAAGTTTCACATCAAGTGAATAAAGATTAAGAATTTGATTTAATATAAATGATAAGTTCCACCAAAAGAAATTTTGAAGAGTTAAATGACGTAGACGAGGCAATGAAACCAAAACGATATTACAAGCATCGTGTAGTGCTAATCGATTCAGCCAAAGAATTAAGTTATATATAGCAGTGTATGTCTGTGTTTATTATCACTAATCGTAGTCATATCGAATAATTGAAGATGAATAAATTGTTCGAGTTTAAAACGAGAAAAGAACAGGTTTGATTGATTTGATGTATCATTGTTACGGGACAATATAATAGAAATGACTTGGTGTATTCGTATATATTGGGAAAGAAGATCAAATTTCGATTTAAGAACAGAATGAAAGTTGAGTAAATAGTGACAATAGCCAGCTAATACAGAATCCAGGTAATCACTTAGGCTAGAAAATGAATAGTAGATATCATGTACTCAAAAATAATCAAAAATATCATGTGACATAACTGATTTCTTATTGCACGTTGATGATGTAATAATATAACACACGGCTTTTTTTCTTGTTTCATTGTTTAGTCGATACTACTTGCAAACGTTCTTCTTTCAGATATGAAACACATGTCGAGATGCAAATGATTCATCGTGTATTTGATTCTGAAAAGAATATAGAATGAGTATAAATCGATGATGAGCGAATGAGATTGACAAATCAAAAGTTTTGAATAAAATGAGCAAACATGTCTTTCAATCATCACATATCTCTTCTGCATCTTTAGTCTTTACCTACTTTAATCATAGGCATTTTTTTTCTTTATTTACAACATTGAGTACGAGTCACTGCTTTCCATTTTTAAGCCGCTTGTTTTTCGTTTTAATTCAACTTTATGACACTAAAGAAGTTTTTTTTTCGATGAAATTGAAATATAAAAAAATTCAGATTATAAAATCAACTTTTTTTTCTCTAGGGAAAATAAATAAGCAAAGAAGAAAAACCTACTTCGAACGTTATTTTTTTTATATACAAGGTATCTCGTAAGTCATCGGACAAGAAAAGATTTGAATATCTCTTCGTATTTCGGCGGAATTGGCTAATTATTTTACTAAAGATGAACCATGGTTCATAGCTCATATTCATAGTAAAAACGTTAGAAAATAGGTTTTTGAAGTGTCATTTCTACCTTCTGACTTTCATAAGCTATAAAAATACAATATGTTTATTTCCATGAATAAAAATGAAAAACATAGCTATTTTTTCGATGATTTTTTCATACTATTGTGAGGTGCATATGATGTGGAAAAATATCTTTATATGATTATTTTCTCATTACTATGTTGTTTTTGAGTGTTATCTATTCGTATGCAAAGATCTTCTGAACACTAGCTATGATATTATACATGCGTTGCTTTACTAATATTTTTCTATTGATACGAATGATGATTCACCTACTCTCATGTATTATCCAACCCAAAATAAAAATCAGTTTGCCATTTTTCAAATAGCTTTTAATAGGAACAAGATAGAGAGCTGCAATTTTCCCCATTTGAAAGAGCAATATTTGGGCCATCGATCTGTATAAAATTCATTAGGACGAAAAATGTTTATTCATAGAGAATTATCGATTAAATTTTTTTCTGGGTATAATTTTCCTCAAGTTTCACAATAATCTGAACTCAAATGATACCTAAATGTAGCTTAACGACACTTTTTTCACTATAAAATATGTAAATGCTCTTGAGAATCCACTTCGTAAAAGAGATCGCGGATTGATCGAAAATGTGATGATTTTATAGTGAAAAAAGTGTGATAGGCAATCTTGTTCGAAAAGCATCTTTCGTCCTCATGAGTTTTATACAGATCGATGGTTCATATGCAGTGATCGTTTGGAAAATAAAAACGAAGTTCATTTTCGATTAGATAGATGGATTCATTCGTTAAGAGGAAACCAATTTAATTGAATCGTAACACAACTTAACGATTAGTTGGGAAAGAAGATAGGATATGGAGCTGGCAAGTCACGAATGGCGCTGACGAATGACTCGTCGTTTGTTTCTAAGATTGATATGAGCCTTTCTTTCGTGAAGCTTTCTAGAGATTGGACAATAGTTTTCAGAAGAGCTCGACCAAGTAGATAGAATCTGGGGTCGGTGGGTCACAACTGGCGCCCTCGAGAGACGCTGATGAGCGACGCGCCATTAATTTACGAGGTAGACACATCTTTTCTTGTGTAAAGCTTTGAATGAAATATGGAGTATTTTTCGAAAGAACTGAGACAGTTGTTGTGGTGAAGACGACTAATTCAAAATCGTACCAATTTCTCATAAATAGCCAAAAAAATGTAATCTATGATGAGAATACCGCGCGCATATTACATATTCCGAACTCGACATTGCCAGTGTTGCTTTTTCCAAATTGCAAAAGTTGAAAGACTCGTTCGTATGGTGCCGGCTATAACATCACACAAAATGACGATTTATCTGATAGTATTTGTCAAAGTGAATAGAATGAATTCAGTCGAGGGTGAAGCGAGTCGTAGTGACGAGCGTTACTTGTCATTATACAGTAGATAAAATAGCTGGCCGTCGAATGGATTGCAAATGTGGCTCAGCTAAATGTCATCATCGAGTTCTCTTATCTTTGATCATAATTAAATAAAGAACAAAACAGATTTCGTAGAATAGTGCCTTTGTTGTCTCGTTTTTTCTTGGAAAGTGACGAGGACAAAAAAAACGAATTTTAACATATGTAGGTAATCATTATTTGGTTTTTTGCTTCGTTGATTTCTTAGATGGATTTATCAAAGGATAAATAAAGTTATTTTTGAACAAAATAAAAATCTTAAATTTTGAAATAAATCTCTAGAAAGTCTTCTTAGTCTTTTAATTAGAGTGATTTTTATCAAATAGGAAATCCATTTTATAATCTATTGGGTTTAAATGAACAAATTTATATGAAAAATCTTCCAATTGAATCAATAGCATAATCAAATGAATTTATTTTATTGAAATTTTTCTTGGTGTCTCAAAGATAAATGCAAACGGTATTGAATATAGATTTGTTCACTGACAAGATCCAGTCTTGTATATATTATTCGAAAATATTTTTATAAAGGACCAAATGAATGCATCAAATCAAATAAAAAAACAAAATGATTGTTAAAGGCATATTTAATAAGTTATGGAGCGTTCGAAAGGAATGATATAGCTCTTGTGCTCGTGAAACATTTTTTTCATATTAAAGAATATGTGATGTTGATTAACTCGATGTTGCTTCAGAACTAAATATTAAAGTTTCTAAATTGTAAAGAAGATTATTCAACTACTTTAATCCTGTATCCCCTGTTGGGACATTTTTGACCCATTCATGAAACTTTCTGTTTGGAATATTAAAACATCGAATCGATATGATGATTTCAGAACATTGTGTAAAGCTGCTAATCAGCTATGAATTCGAAAAAAAAGCTTCTTTTCATCATTCCTTGGTTAGGATATATGAGTTGAAAAATAGTATTTTCTCAAGAAAGTGAAAAGAATCTGTTTTATTTAGTTCCACAAACTGATTATTCTGATGTTTATGTGGCTGGTACATAATTAATACTATGAGTATAATCTATTTGCAGAATAGTTTTTAAAAATTTCTTAATTATAGATATAAAAGCAATGTTTTTCATGACAATTTGGATCATTTTTTATCCATTCGTAAGGAGTAACATAAAAAATGATTTTTCTAGAGGTATATTTTCTTCAATACAAACTCATAAGATAATATGACCTTCATGGTACACACTTTATTAGAACGATAAAGATAGAAACTTGTAGCCTCTGTTATGGTCTTCCTTATCAACGAGACTTTAACAATAGGACTAAGTGATTTCAGATTGGCATCAGTCATCATATATCATCCTTCGAAATGACTCATTTTTCAGAAAATAGTTCATGATAAGTAATCCTTCAACTTTATACAGATGAAAATAGCAGTATAACTGTGAAAAAGTCAATTTAACAATAAATTCAATTTTTGTGTCATTCAAAACGAATGAGTCATTGTAGACCCTTCTGCATCTCCATAGTGAAATAACTTGGCCTAAATTTAACTACACCGATGTCATAACTAGCATTTGTACAAACTACTCTAATGGTTGTCTCAACACTAAAGCTACTGAATGAGTCCTGGAAGTAAAGGATTAAGCAAGAGTTAGTATTACAGTATAATAACATTTCATTTTCAAGTCGTGCCGCATATTCAGGAAATCAAGAATGTGATAGTTTTTTGAAAATAAAAATATCTTCATCTTGTATAGAGATGAACATGGAAATGTAGCATTACTCTGGCAGATAAGATTTCCTTCAGAATCTATTTTGTCCAGTATGAAGACCGAGGAAATGACGCTCCTCATAAGACTAAGTTCGCTCTTTTCAGGCTCATATCAGAGTTGAAATTGGTTCAGTTCGGTTGAAATTTTAAAACCGATTGGTTGTCACCAATCTATTATCAATTTTAAGGATAATGAAGCTAGTCTATCTTATTCTTCATCAAAATCCTAAATCTAAGTTTTGAACTCACTCTTTCTCATAGTACAACAGAGGCCTCGAATTAGAGTGAATGTATTGATTATAGTCATAAAAAGTTAGCTAGTCATTAGATGGTTCAAAATTTCGAGCTCACTTTTAGAACTACTTTTAACTGACTATCAAAAACTCTTAATCTTCCGATTCAAAAAATATTGAAAAAAATCTGTCCCACTTAGATAGTTATGCTAGCCATTAGCATGATGTAACTGTGAAAATATCTAGGTATTAGAAAACATAAAAATATAGAGCCTAGTATAAAAACCAAACTTTACAGATCATTTTAATCTTCTTATGAGGAGTAGAATTCTTTTATGAATCGAGAAACCTTTGAATTTTGTTAAGCAATGATTTCAAATAAGAGATCACATCAAATTTATCAATTCTTCCGAGTTACTATATGGAATATGACAGATTAAAGTATAATTTGTTACTAATAGGAACCTCAAGAGTTATAAGAGTTCCAAGTTATATATATTCGTGGAACTTTAATAATAAATTTTTTTCGAAAGAACTAGTTAGTAAATTGTTATGTTAAAAAGTCGTTTCAATTTAAAATTATATCAGCGATTGTTTATATTACAGTTTGTATGGCATTGCATCGAAAAATTTATTTCATCTAAAGATCTACTACTAAACTACTATTGAATCTGATTGCAAATAAAAACTTACACTTCGATTCTTGATCATCGAAATTCAAATTTGTATTCTTTTTATTAAACACTATATGATAATGATCTTGAATATATACTAGTTTGTTATATTTAATAAACTTTTGGCACAACTTTCGATAGACACGATAATTTATGTGAAAGAAAATAATCTTAGAAAGAACTGCTTGTTATCATTCATCAGATTATTATTTGAAAACGAATCATTCATCTGGTTTATTTCTTTTTTTTACTTTCTTTTAAATCTTTTAATTAAAATCCATCATTAATATATATTTATAGATGAATTGACAAAGCAAAATTCATCGAAAGATAAAGTCTTAACACACACTAGACGTGTTTATTTTGATACAATTCTTTCCTAATTATCATGAATGTTTTCGACTATGAATACTGTCTAGAACAACTACACAACATGTAATACCCCCTTCAACAACAAATAACGAAACTGTCACAATTGGTAATGGAAATAGTAGTCTTTCATGTATCTATTTTAAAGAAAAAGAAGAATGTACACCATCTGATTTACAATTAAATACAAATGAGTGACCTATGATTGAAGCTAAGCAACAAAAAAATGAAAAATAGAATTGCGTCCTTTTTACTCTATTGTTGCATATTTAATGTGAAAATAAAACATGTTCAACATGATATTTGGTTACTTTTAATAGACAAGATGTCCATAAATAAGATTGAAGAATAATAAAAGACTAAAAATTTAAATGTTTTAATTTTTAATTGCATATGAATATTTCAGAAGAATTGTATGCAAAATTTTATTTTATACTTGTAATTAATATTGTAAGTGAGAGAAGACTCACTCTTTAGTACCTTGACACTTTCGTGACTTTATATTCATTCTTCTTCGAATTTAAATATTCAAGAAATTTCTTCTCTTATCATGTAAACTATAAAAGAGGGTTATAAGAACTTTACTAGGAAATTTGAAAATGGGTATTTATTCTGAATATTTATATTTAACCTTAAGAAAGAATATTTACAAGTAAGACATTGAAAACTTTTGTACAAATTATTTTTCATATTATATTCTAGAGATAACTTTAATATCTTGTCAACATTTACTCATTTTAATCGTCGTTGTTTTGTATATTGTCTTATTCGACGATTATTTTCAATAGTTACTAACGATTCTATATTATCTTCATCACTTATACACATTTGCATCATAGAGAATGATCTATCTGATTTTTATTTAACACAAAATTTAGTTAAACTTCGTCACATAATACCGACAACAATTGATATTATTGAAAAATTACCTTCATTTTGTTATCTTGTTCGATATGATAATGTTGTATCTGATCATCTTGAAATAAAAAATGTTATATATATATTTACAAAAATAGTTGAACATGAACATGTGAAAGAACTACAAGAATTTTATTATAATATTTACTTATAGTTCATCCATTGAACGTAATTTAAATATTGCTGATGAGATAACATCAGAAAACTTTTTTTTTCTGCTAAAGATTTTTCGTGAATAATACAATGACAAAACGGAAACAAAGCAAAATAATTTTTAAGTCATTATAAAAAAAGAAAACGATTTCAAATAGATGCATCAGAAAATATTCAACTTCAATCACAACTTGATTGTACTCAAACTACATGTTTTCATCTATTGATGATTTAGCTAAAACACATGCTACTGATGTTGTAGTACTTGATACACTTCGTCAAAGTCGAATACGACGTGTGATACTTGTTGATCAACGTGGACCAATGTAAGTCTCATTTACTTATAAAAGAACTTTGTGAATTTACTAAATTAACTGGCTTACAATCAATGTTAAACAAAGAAGATTTTAATCGAAGTGATCAAAATATGATTGATAAATTAGAGCGACCACGCAAAAAGATTAACCGAATTCATGTTTAAAATAGTTCAAATAAGTTTGTATTTTTGAAATTTAGTATTATTTTATCTAGAATGATCGAAATATGATACTGAACAATTTTTAGTATTTATAATTTTGGCACCGTCCAATAACAATTGTTCAAAGTATTAATTTCGAACATCCAGAATTTGCAGCAAGTTGTGATTTTTCTGATGAAAATCTATTAAGTCTAACAAAATAGACCTAAAGAAACCATACTATGTGGTTCTGTCATTAAAACTACAGATTATTATGATATCCAAGTAAGAATGAAGATAAAATTGTTTTTTTTCCCATTGAGTTCAAAAATTTAAATATTTAATAATCGGAAATGTAGTAGAGTGGAACGGATTATCTGTATAGAAGTCTAGACATGATACTGTTCATGTCTAGAGTAGTCACCATGAATGAGTGACTATAAATGTCTTCATGTATGTGAGAGATAGTATGTTCGAACCTAGACGCCAACCTCCTCTATACTATGTAGTTTTGGATAAATTATTGAAGACTAGAATCAATTGATCATAAACTGATCAATTTCGAGAAGTCTGACAAAAAAAATCAATCATAACTTGGTAAAGAAATTTTAATCATATGTAAATTGACAATTTTCTTTCGTTCTTAGAATCTTTCTAATCGACATGAAATAAATGTTTGGATTTTCTAATTGATAGTATACTATGACAAATTTGACATTGTGGATCAATACGTTCAACATCATTAATTAATTTTTCACACTTATCACGTTGATCACTACGAATGTCATCAAGTTTCTATGCTGTATCTGAACATGTACCAGCTATATAACGATTTGTTAGAAACCTTCAAATACATGAATGTATAAAAAATTAGAAAAAAAAATATGCAAACAAGTTCTGTACCGTTGACAAGTATCACAATATAATTGTTCAACGTTATTATTGAAGCCATCTGTAAATTTTTTTGTATAAATCAAAATATTTATCACAAGTTTCTCGTGATGTATATTTCAGTTCCAATGCTTTTGTTTCAATTGCTGTACCATATTCATCAATACCACAAATATATAAAGTATTATAATTTTTCAGCCGACAATACCTTAAACTTAATATTAACAATGAAAAAATGGATAAGAAATTGTTTGATTTTTACCGAGCAACAAAACATTAGCATTTAACAACGATCCAGTAAGAATATCCAAATGAGGTACATTGTTGACAAAAGGTAAAGTACGTGTCATCGGGGCACTTTGTACAGGATTAAAGTGTGAAACATGACGTAGTTACTGTTGTTAATCACAAGGAGATTGTTTTATTCAGTCTAATTTAGAAGAGATTTCTTCATCATTCTGTTACTTAATGCTTCAGAAATGCAATAAGGAAGTAGGGTGTGGGGTGTGGGTGTGGGGTGTGGGTGTGGGTGTGGATGGGCGTGGGTGTGGATGTGGATGGACGTGGGTGTCAGATACAAGCACATGAAAATCCGCACCCACACTCATATTCGCGACAGTGCGTGTGTATGTATGAAGAACCATGAAGAGAAACGAAATAGATGTAAGGTAATGAGTAGTTGTTATTTATCCAAACTTATCAATTTGAGAGAAGTCTAGAGACAGCTAGCAGGTTGCAAAAAAGCTCTGAATGAGATGCAATCACATGGAAGAAAGAAAAAAGAAATGCAGAGCCTTAATTTTCTTCTGCACTTTTTTATATACACTTTCTACCTTCCCATTGCCACTCATTGTGTAGAAGCGAATGGAAGAAAAATAATGATGGTAACAATCATAAAAATACATTTGTGTGTGTTTGTTTCGTTCTTCTGTGCTCTGTTAATGTACTTTGCTGATTTTTCTCGTTTGTCATGATTGCACTCCTCATAGGAAGTCTAGCAGAATTATAATACAATCAATCTTATAGGTAATTTTTTATTCGCGAAACAAGCGTTTTTATTTGTGCAAAGACATGATATGTTCATCACAATAGTAGTGCTTTTTTCGTTGCTTTTGCACTAAAAAAATCGATTTATGTCTTCAACATCACAGTCGATTCGTAGAAACTCCGTTGTCTACCAATAAAAGAAAAAATAACTAGTATAAGATTCATGTCTATTATACGAGTGTTTATTATTTATAAAAAATATGAAACTACAAACAATTTTTTAAAAATGAAAGTGAGACGTCTACGGGTGTGGATGTGGATGTCGGTGGGTGTGTATCGATGTGGATGTGGCTCGGGTGTGGGTGTGGGGTGTGGATGGGTGGGTCGATGTGGATGTGGGTCTCGGGTGCGAATGTAGGTGTGGGTGTGGATATGTCGGTGGGTGGGTGTGTGGATGTGGATGTGGATGTGGATGTGGGTGTGAGTGTCGGTGGGTGTGTAGATGTGGATGTGGATGTGGATCTCAGATGTGAGTGTGGGAGTGGGTGGGTGTGTGTCGACATGGATTTCGATCTGGGATCCGGGTGTGGGAGTGGGTGGGTGTGTGTCGACATGGATTTCGATCTGGGATCCGGGTGTGGGTGTGGGATGGGTATGCGGATGTGGATATGGATCTGGGATGTAGGTGTGGGTATGAATCACAAAAAATGGCAATCCCATCAACAAACACACACGCACACCCCACACCCACACCCTCAAAAAACATTCCGTTAAAAAAACATTTTTTTTTCTTAATGTAAAGAAAATCAAGAGGAGAAAAAACGTATAGGCAAGCTGGGTTCGACTGATTGTGTCAGATGGGGAACCGGATGTTACACAGAGTTTGATTGGTGTGATCGTCATGTATAACGGTTGCTGACTGTTTATGATTTCTTCTTGCATATATCACGGAAGATATACAGCATGAAGCGGGAGACGAGAGGATAGGATAGTATTGATCCAAGAATGACTGCTAATTAATACACGAGCAGAAGCATTCATATGTGCACGCGAGAGAGAGACAGAATGAAGAAAAGGTGGAAAATGATGAAACAAAGTGACCATTGACTATGATGAGTGGATCATAGAAAAATCCGTCACACTATTATGAAGCGATCGCTCCGATGGAGTCTTCTAATATACGGTTTCGTAGTATGGGACATCTTCTGTTACAGGCGGGATTTACTTACAATTATCAAAATAATAGAATAGCTCAAGCGTTTTATTGTGCTCGAAAAATTACAGGCATGGAAAACAAAAAGATTTCAAAAAGAAAACGAATATTCAATTGAGCAGGAAAAGCTTGAATTTTGTCATTTATTAATCGGGAATATGCTTCGAGTTAGTTCTCAATGCCAACTTACAGCTTGTGTTGCAGTAAAGTACGCTAGAAATTTTGGCTGTGTTGCTGCAGATAATGACCACAATGACAGCGACCATGTCCGTTGCCTCTGTATGCTGGACAGCCACAATGCCTGCACGGCCACTTCCCATCAACGCCACATTCAACTTCAGCGACTTCTTCGACCATTCCTTACAGTTCCCTTTTTTCTTTATTTCAAAATTTTGATGAATTCTCTTCTTTAACACACGTCAATACCTTAAATACACAAGAAACACAAGAGAGAGAAAAAAATCACAACTCTAAATGCGAGGGAATTGACTTAAAAAATGAGACCGACTTCGCTATGGGTGCAGGTGTGGTGGCAGCTGTGAGTTGGGGTGTAAGCCTGCGTGTGCCAGTGCGTGAAAGCAGGTTTCGAAGTGGATTTTTTATCAGCTGAAACGTACGCTCATTCTGCATAGGAGATTCGGAAATAGAAAAGTGGGTGTCATGCCCTGCATGTGCGCGTGGATACGTGGTTGAGCATGCGAACCTGACTGTGGCTGTGAACACTGAATACACCCACATCAACAGCTATACCCGCAGCCACACACCACACCCACCCACACCCCACACCCACCCACACCCACACCCCGCACCCACACCCCGCACCCACACCCACACACCCACACCCACACCCACACCCACA
Organism: Rotaria sordida; assembly: GCA_905250125.1. Lineage (NCBI taxonomy): Eukaryota > Metazoa > Rotifera > Eurotatoria > Philodinida > Philodinidae > Rotaria > Rotaria sordida. The sequence goes on along the minus strand of CAJNOL010003016.1, from coordinate 8,842 downwards.
CCCACACTCACACCCACACCCACACCCTACACCCCACACCCACACCCACACACACACCCGCAGTTTTAAATAGCAATTTCACGTATTCAGGAAATCGGATATACTAAGAAAGGTAAGCGATATCAAGCCTTGCAGCGGTCCTTCTTTTTTACTTTTCATACGAATAGGCTCTCAGAAATATCGAAAGAACTTATTAGCAATACCTAATTAGAGTCTGACATAGATAGAGAGCTCTCAGCGCTCCACGAAATGTTTAATATACCACAAGTCCAATGAAAAGTCTGTCAGACTTAGGCTAAGGTACGCATTTGGTGCTTCAATTTACGTAACACCCGCATGCAGGACTTGAGATACGTATAATGACGCTTCTCTGGAATTCGGTTACTGTTGAGAATTTCGGGCACATACTTCGTGACGAAACAAAACCGAAGCTGCGCTAGATCTGTGAGGGAACCTCTCGAGATGATAAACAGCTTTTGGACTCAGACTTACTTTTATCTTGTAGGCTCTAGTGAGTAGTGAAAAATGAGTGAATTATATCTGAAATGTTGTCTATAGAGAGATCTTATGAACACTAGAATATTCTAAAAGTTTCAGACAAAACGAATTAACTTCATCCTCTAGAAAGCAAATATCAGATTTCGTAACTAGCATAGAAAACCGTATGTGGCTTGAAGTCAAATCGACCCAGTTCGAAAACAAATATTCGAAAACTTAATTAGCAATGTGTCCCGTCACATGAAAACAAACTGTGAAGCTGACTCCATGTTATAGTGTGCCTACATTTTGTTTCATATAAGTTAAATTTTTATTTTCCTCATACAGAATTCTAGGTCAGAACACTCACAAACAACTAACTTTTAGGACGGTTCTCAGTCCATACTCCTTTATTCATTTAATATTCAAAAGAAAACCCAACAAATTACTCTCAGCCATTACAGAACTCATCCTTGCAGCAACGTTGTGTAACAGTGAGTCCACCAGTTATATTTTCTGATCTGTTTGAACAGTCTGTAGTAAAGTCTGTAGTAATTCCACGTTGAGCATGCAATTTTTCTCCGGTAGCACTACTGATGACCGTAGACTAGAAGGTAGAAAAAAATTATCTTTATGTTGGAGAATCGAGGTAATTCAAAATGAAAAGCCCTTACATAACAACGTTCAGTTGGTTGAGTCCGTTTACAAGCTATGGAATTTCCACAATGCGCAACTTCTGGATGCACACAGCTACTACTAGGCGAAGAACTTTGATCGTTACAAATAAAACAATTAACCGGCTGTGCTATTAAATCTAAACGACAAAAGGGTCAATCCATATGACACCTAACTCGTTAGACAAACATTTCGGCGCCAGTGACGAGAAACACATTTTCTGATGCAGCTTCGGACGCGGAATCTCAAGGCGAAAACCGCAACTCGCTATTTTTTTCATCCACAACTTCTCAAGAAAAAGATATAAACAGCTGGGAGGCGTCTCGAATTGAAGAAAATTTCAGTCCCTGTCTTTTTTCCTGACTAACTAGTTCATTGTTTGGCGGAAAAGTGAACATTGTAGTTGTAAGAATCACGCTTCCCCTTGAGGTTTCTGTAAACTATGTAAGTGAATAAAAAGACGAGGACTGAAATCTTTTTTTTTTCAAGTTGAGACGTCTCCTACTTCTGTACATCTTTTCATTGAAGAGTTGTTTGTAAAACAAAATGAACAAAAAATGTAACGACGTTGTAACTCCGGTACCTAAGTTTTCTGGACAAGCTGAGGAAACTCATATTGGCATTGCTGGCCAAGGGCTGCGGTTCCTGAAAAACTAGCGTTTCTAGAAAATGTAAAGCGCTTCTGAAAGTCTCAAAAACCCGTTCTGAGACCATCAATCGATAGCTTACTTGAATCTGTTTAATATTAGATCTCAGATAACTTTCTACGACGTTTCGGTTTCGGTGCTAGCGCAAACATAGATAGAAAGGTCAAAATGACAGGTGAAAGTTGAATTTTCTTTCGTTTACGCACCTTATCGAAAAAAACGTTCTAATGTCTCATCAGAACATCGTAGACAGTTCATTGATGTCTGACTTAGAACAGAATTGAATAAGCGTTATCGATTGGTGGTCTCAAAAAGCGTTATGAGACTTTCAGAAGTCCTTTAAGTTTTATAGAAAATCCTCGCTGTTCAGAAACTACAGCTCTTGACAAGAAGTGCTCACATCAATTTTTTCTTTAAGTCTGGATCAATTCAGTCGAGATCTTTCATTTAGAGCAAAAGAGATGGTTCTTCAAAGGGACTAAAAGTCCGAGCGAACTGGAATGAAATGGTCGTTTCAACTGTGACAAATAGTTTGTCTCTCACCTTTTTTCCCAAGAAAGATAGTGAACTGAGGTTTTCACCTTTGGATTCAGCGTTCAAAACTGCATTGTAAAATGTGTTTCTCATCACTGGCATCGAAATGTTTGTATAATGAGGTGGGATGTCATTTGGCTTTATCCAAATTCAAAAATGCACTGGATGGTGAGTTCTGCATCAGCCTAACTCTACACGGAAATTCACTCACTATTACTAAGATTGTCTATAGAGCAACACGTAATTTGTTGTATACCATACACGATCGTTTCATTCTGACATTTTGAAACTGCAGTTATCCCAGACATACCACATTTGTTATATGGTATAGTACTTATACCACGTTCAACATTATCAATTGTCGAATTTTTCATATTGTAGACAACTGATTCCTGATAAACAGTTATAAAGCCGATTCATAAACTGCATATTAGAAGCATTAACAACTTACATAGCAGGCAAAATCCTCTGTAGTTTCTTGTTTTGTCGTTTGGGAGTTTACGTTCATACATGAATTGAGATCGTCTGTTTTACTGTTACAGATATAGCATCTTCTCGACCAAGCATCCGTTTCTAAAACAAGATTAACAATTTAAAGCAGGATTTTTGCTCTGAATTGCTCACCATGTAATGAAACAGCGAGTAATAGTACACAGGCAAGGAAACTGTGCTGCATACTGGTTATCGAAAATATACTTAACTTTTTTGTGAAAGAAAGACACGGTAAAAAGAGCTGTTTGGAGAGACCCTTATATAAGTTTGTTTCTGATTATTTTTCTCTGAATAAAAAACGAGAGTGAAAAAGAGGGGAGACAAAGCCTTATTTGATTGAATATAGTAATTAATATTTTCAAGGACGAAAAAGCTTAGTGAAAAATAAAAACAATTATTCAACCGAAATAATCCCATATAATCCACTTTATCATTTCTTCGGGAAAAGCTGATGAAAAAATAAGAAATCTTTTCTGAGAGAAACGAAAATACGTCTAAATCACAAGGAAAGTCATATTTTACATTGGATACATCATTTTCTATACGTCTTTTTCTATACCTCCTTTTCTATACGTCCTTTTCTATGCTTCTATTCTTTGTGTTCGACCATTTACGTCGTTTTCTCATGTGAATTTCTTTATATTCTTTGATTTACGATGCATATCTCTTCTATTTTATACGTTGGGTTTTTAGATGATTTTTCTTGAAGTCTGTTTATTTAGATTTGCATCAAAAAGTATACTATTGGGTTGATGCAAAAGTCTCCGCCGATTTTTTAACAATTTTCTTAAAGCCCTCTAGCGTTACTATGCATTCGTGATTTTCATACATATGATACCGCTTGTGTCGTACTATAGGATGACATTGGTAAATGTCCCAGTTTATTTACATTCTTCATTAAAACATGTCAGAGATTCCTATTCATATCCGACACTGCATTTTGTATGAGTTCCAATTAGGGAACAATGCAAGTGCTGCTGCCCCCAATATATGTGCTGCACTTGGTGAAGGTGCTGTTGCTGATCGAACGTGTCGTGATTGGTTTAAAAGATTTCGTGAAGGTGACATGTCATTAGAAGATCGTCCGAGATCTGGACGTCCTATCGAATCTGACATTGAACGATTAAAAGTCCTGATCGAAGACAATCCACGATTAACCACCCGTGAATTGTCAGCAATACTCGGGTGCAACCAATCCACCATCGATCGCCATTTGCATGAAATGGGAAAAGTTAATAAACTTGGAACATGGGTTCCACATCAACTAACCTCGGTCAACATACAGCAGAGAATCACCATATGCAATTCTTTGTTGTCAAAACGCAACCGACATAGATTTCTTCAGCAGATAGTCACTGGTGATGAAAAGTGGGTTCTATATATCAACCATACGCTCAAGCGCCAGTGGGTAAATCCTGAAGATTTGCCCGAACCAGAACCAAAAAACGACCTGCACCCAAAAAAGCTGATGCTATCGATTTGGTGGGATTACGAAGGGATAATCTACTAGGAACTTCTACCTCCTAATACTACGATAGACTCGAAGCTTTACTACCAACAACTTCAAAATTTGAAGGTTGCTCTACATGCAAATCGTCCAGAAAGACGAAAAATTCGATTGCTTCATGATAATGCAAAACCTCATGTCTCAAAAGTTACCCGCCAGAAGCTGGAAGAATTAGAGTGGGAGATCTTACCCCATCCACCATATTCACCAGATTTGGCACCATCCGACTATCATCTGTTTCGATCGCTTCGCAATCATCTGGTCAAAAAACACTTCGATGATCAAGCCCACCTAAAATCGGACCTCGAAACTTTTTTTTTGTCTTTGTCTAAGAAATTCTTTGAAGATGGTATTCTGGATTTGCCTAAAAGATGGGAGTATGTAGTAGATAACAACGGTGTATATGTTGCTGATTGATGATATTTTGTTTCAATAAAATTTTGAAATCGAGAAGAAGAAAAAAATCGGCGGAGACTTTTGCATCAACCTGATACAATGTAATCCCGATAGAATTCTATTCAACTTGTTGTTTTTGCATGCTTATATATTCAAGAGTGAAAAATAAAGGAGATTGTTTTCTGGGTGTGGATGTTCTAACTTCATCGCATGTACCACAATTTCTATATATATAACCTTATAAGATCTTATCGCACATTATATTCGCTTAGAAATTAGGTAACAGATTTTGTGTTACCTGGTTAAATTATTCGCTTCGCGATCGCCCACATACTACAACACTCATGCTGGCGAGTTGATTTCGATCGAGATTTTAGAAAATTTCTTGTCATTTTGGGTATGGGTGCTCGTGACGGTTGGTGTGTGAAGCTATGAATGGGGGTGAAAGTAAACCTACACCAACGATCACACCCGCATTCATTCTTCCTAGTATATACATGAAAAAATTCATGCCAATTTATTCGTCCATCAGAATATCCAACGACTTAAACCTATAAAAAGAGTTTGATGTTTTAATATTTGAATGCTTCAAATAGATCCTACAATTCTCCTCGACGAAACGAATCTCAATTTTCTCTAAATATTGACGATAGAATCGATGTTTGAAGAAACACGCATTGATTCTCTGTTAATCTCCGGACGAAGATCGAATTTAAATCACTTTTTTTTCTTGTGTAGATTGAATCGATTCGTTCGTTCGTTTTGCAAAGAACTGATGGAGAATAGCAAGATATGACCTGGATCACAGATCGATCGATATCCATAGAGAGACTAAGTGAATGTCTTTCCTCTTCTGAACGATTCAATAAAAGTGAGATGAGAGTGAGAATAAGGGTCTTTCTTCGTCCCCATTCTTACTTACCCTCAATTGACAGCACTATTTTATAAATCGAAGTCTGCCGCAATATGGTTTTGTCGCAAGAAATCGATGCTGATCCATGAACAATGCACTTGTTTAGAAAAATAGTCAGAAGATTTTTTTAAAATCAACTTCGTGGAAATTTTCACAATTTATGCAATAAATTTGCCAAAATCTTTCAATGTTGATAGAGCTCCGCATACACAGTAAGTAGCAATGGCAACTTGCTGCTCAATTAAAATTCGATCGCCAGTAGCAATCGCATTGTCAATGGCTGGAAAGTCTGATGCTGTATAGTTATCATTTATTGCTGGCGTATAAAGGACATACCTAAATAAGCGAAGACACAGAACGGTACATATAATTCAAAGAAAATTGTATTGAATGTACATACTTCAAATCGACATTGTCTGGTCCTTATCCCAATGGATTTAGAAAAGCTCGTTCGTGTCATAGAAGTTGATCGTTGTACATTCAAATTCCGAAGGGACTATGTTTGCTCAATAAAAATTGTACGTATATTTTGCAGTAATGTTCAAGAACTGAGAAATAGGAATTCATAACTCAGTTCCACGGTTTCTTGGGAATTATCATAGTGTCACTGATAATTCTTCAACTGTTTAGGAATTCCTATTTTTTAATTCTTGGACAACTCTCGTATTTTTCTGCTTGTAGGCTCACTTTTGAATATCTATTGAGTTCGTATGAGTGGCAAAGACATCAGCAACCACACAAAATTCATCAATAGTTGCACGATGGGGACCTATAATAACTCTTACAAGCGTTATAAATGGAAAGGATTTCCTTAGCCACCTATAACTTCATCATATAATTTCAGAACAAACAATGCTTGCTGAAGAGCAATTTTGTATCTGATAACGTTGAATGGCAGTATTGAAGACTTTAACAAAAGCATCACCAATACCCCTGTTAACTGAGCTAGGGTTCTATGCGCCTACAAGTTTGAATAGTGTGTATCTGTCAGCAACAAAAATTGAAGTAAACCTAACATACGGCAAAGGTTGGATCGATAAATGTTTTCATCATGGAAAATACTTCATACGATGTATGATAAAGTGGATAATCTTCGATCTCCTCGTGCTTGACCGGATTGAACATATAAGCTAACAATGGAGGTGTTTGTGTTGTCAGTTAAATCAACTGGACATATTCGAGTCATATTAAAGCTCTCACCGCCAAACTAACAAATTTAAAATATTATATGCCTATAGCATAGCTAGAGCAAGTTACTTCAGTTTCAAGGTGTGTGAAATTTAGGTATAAAAATGAATCAGGGAAGGATTTGTCCACTATTAGAAGAACAAAGCAGTGTTGTTCGTGTCAATTATAGTGTTTGTAGGGATCCTCTTTTATATGGCCCGAACAACACCATGTTTTATCCTTATGATAGTAGAGTGAATTTTTCTAGTGGCAGATCGAAAACGTCGTTTCCATGAGCTACAGAAAAAATACACTCTACTATAATAAGAATGGAACATACGGTTATTCGGGCCAATCTTGGGGTTATCAAGGATGCTCTTTCATATGGTCTGAGTAACCATATGTTCCATTCTTATTATAGTAGAGTGTATTTTTTCTGTAGCTCACGGAAACGACATTTTCGATCTGCCACTAGAAAAATTCACTCTACTATCATAAGGATAAAACATGGTGTTGTTCGGGCCATATAAAAGAGGATCCCTACAAACACTACAATCGACCCGAACAACACTATGTTTTATTCTTACGATAGTGGACAAATCCTTCCCTGATTCATTTTTATACCTAAATTTCACACACCTTGAAATTGGAGTAACTGGCTCTAGGTACGCTATGGGCGCGTAATATTTTAAATTTGTTAGTTTGGCGGTGAGAGCTTTAATATGACCCAAATATGTCCAGTCGATTTAACTGACAATATAATACCTCCATTGTAAGTGGCAGTTAGACGAGTCAGCCAATTGATCAAAGCCAAGAAAATCACTGTCCGATCCAAGGCTAAATTCAATACTAATTAGAGAAAGTGATTCTGACAATTGAACAAACAAGAAGTCAATTCTTTTACATCGGCTCATTGATTGCATTATTTCGATGGACTCTCATCCATTTATCATAAACAGTTTGCCCAGGAGGATCATAAGCACTTGGTACCATTCTTGCAGCCTCAATTATTACATCAAATAATATAGATGATGCACTAGCTTCGATCGTGTAGTTACCTATTTAGAAAATTAGGGATGATTCTTCCACGAATAACTCAAATGTAACTCTACTAACTGCTAACAACCATACCCAAATTTAAGTGTGAGACGAGACGAGCCGAGCACGAAGTACTTTAACATATTCCTGAATATTCACATTGATCAAATATCTTATAAAAACATATTCTGAATACATCAATTGTTTCCATTAATACTATCAAATTTTACACCATTTCATTTTATATTTCATAATTTTATTATAATCAAGTTCACACTTTTTTTTAGTTATTTTCACAATGAAATAACACATTTAATTCTCTCTACAATTGTAAATTGTTTCTAATTTCATTCCAGTTCCATCACCATCTATTGACGGAGATCTTTTTCTTATACTAGGAAATACCTTTTGAGCACAACTATCTACGTTGAGTACTCGTGGACCAGAACTCGATGTAAATGAATACGACTAAAAACATGATTGACAACTGGTAAAGGTTCGAATTGGTTCAAATTCTTCTTTTCTATGAGATTTCTTGGTTGGAAAATCAGAAATTTGCTAATAAACTAAAGATAATTTATTTTTAGTGTTTTTAATCACTTTATAACTCGATGGATCGTTTTTTAATAAGCGAGCAATTCATTCAGTTGTAAATTCATGAACAGCTGTGGAGAATCAATAATAAGAGGTGAGGGTACAATGATGATAGAAGAAGATGAAACAGTGACCAAGGTTATTAAATCAAATTGATGAGAAGGACATTGAACAACAAACGACGAATTATCTGAAGACATTCTATTGATTTTAAGTAAAAGCAGAATCAAATCATTTCTCACTATTACAAATAGATTGAAGTGCGTTGTTACTTTATATGTTGATTCATTGTTATTTTGTTTTATCGAATCCTAATGGTTACATTGCTTAACCACTTACAGAATAGAAAAAAAAATTCTCACTTGTTTCGCTTGAATAATCAAGGAAGACATCTATTTCGAA
>CAJNOL010003015.1:0-26780 GCA_905250125.1 Rotaria sordida | reverse complement strand
GAGATAAGGGTTGAGCAGATAAGTAGATGGGGCTGCATGGGATATATGGGATAAGGGAATAACGGAATAAGGCTATAAGAAGTAATACCACAAGAATATAAGGCTACAAAGAGGTAAGGCTATAACGTCTCTCTCTCTATATATATAATGCGAACTGTCTGATTGTCTATTACCGAATCAAGGCTAAAGGACAGATGTGGAACTACAGAAAAAAAAGGATCCGTACAGTATGCACGAGCTCTCACTAGTAAAGAATATACAGATGGGAGCGCTTTTGTAACCATGCCTAGGTCAATCATATTTGGTCGTAAACGGCCGTATATCTATCAGTTATAGTGGATAACGGCAGCTGTTTATGGGAGCCATTTATAGTAATTGTAAACGATGATCATAAACAGTCGCCGTTAATGGCCAGCGTAGTAATACGACAACTGTATACGCTGATCAGACGAAATACTGTAAGGCATTTTATACGTCCGCTGATTACAGTAACCCCTTACAGCAATCGTAAAGGAAACTTTACGAGATGTTACGGTCATCCAAAACTATTAACGGCAACTCTCGCCGTTTACAGCTACCTTAACAATATGATGACGACTGTGAACGATGCTTGGATAATATCATAAGCCATAGTATGTGTTCATCGTTTTGTCTAGTATTTCACCGTGAGCCAACATTAAGATTAAGGAATGTCCTTGAGATTTAGAATTAAAATCTAACAATGTCAATGCTACTGCTTTTGCATAATCATTGATCATCAAGACCTATACTTTCACAGTATTAGCCTCATCTGTATTTAATACCGATATGTTTAAAATAAGTTAGCTTTATTTTCGATACCACTAAATGCGCGCAGTCTAGATTGTAGTAATATAACACAGCATGTTACCAATACAATCTCATATGATGTCTCTAACATTCCAGACAACGCTACTAGCAGCTCCGGTTAGGCTCCAGAAGTTACACATGCTTCATGGATTATGGATGGCGATAATTCTAACATGAAACCCATTTTGTATACTTAAAAACCTTTTTAGCGCTATTAGGTAATAAGTCAAACACCACGGACGGACAATTCATAACCGATCTGGCTGTACTCTATATATATATATGACTGCCACCAATGGTTCAGTTCGTTTCGATTCTGACTGAGTTTCGAGTAAGTAGGCTTAGAAATCCTGAAAGAACTAGTGAGTACCCAGGAACTCCTGCAAATATTCCTATAAGTACCTATGACTCAAAACAAGTTTTTATATCACGATAAAAACACCTATACCTCCGAACCCACATCTGTACACGTAAAAAGTTTCACACCTAGCTGTATAAATTCCTTATAAAACTCTTTTTTCTGAAAAACTTTCTCAGAGGAAAGTGAAGCGTCAACATATGACATCCAAATGTATGGAATTGATGCTCTTCATGCATTCTTCTTTCTTTTAGTTGATTTCTATGCAGAAATCTGAGTTTTTCTAGAAAAAGGCCTTTAAAGGTTTTTTCTTCAGAACTTTGTAAATAACGTGATTTTTTCATCCAAATGCATAGATTCTTACAGAAAAAAAGCATCTTAAAGCCTTTTTAGAAGGGATAACTTTATATGAGATGATTCTATTGCAAGAAAATGGATTTCCTCAAAAAATACCTTTACAGGACTTTTAAGGCCTTGTTTTGCGAAGCGTTAAAATAAGGTGATCTTTAGTCCAAATGATTCGATTGTAATAGAAAAAAAGTCTTTCAAAGCCTTGCCGTAAGCTACACTATTATATTAGATGATTCCGTTACAGAAAAAAGAATTTTTTTCGAGAAGCCTTAAAATTAGATAACTTTCAATCCAATTTATTTTATTCTAAGTGAAAGAGATATTCTTACATCTTTCCGAGTCGTTTAGGCTAACATGTACAGCCTTATGTTAGCCGTTTACCGGCGTGTACGGTCGTATTTGGTCGTCTTAATGCTCGATCTGGATGCCCAATCGTTACTAAATTTGTTAGAATGCAACTTGTCTTATTTTTCATCATGAATGATTTGCATTTCTTTTCTCGGTCGTTGTCGTATGTGTGCTATGATGATAAATTAGTCTTGAAGAGCAACTTTTATCTATTGCTTGATTTCATATTTTTTTTGACACAATCGATTAATTTGACAATGACTAGTTATGCAAATCACGATAAACTTTTTCAGATTCATATTGTTACAAAAATTTCCTCTTGTCTGCTCAAACATTTGTATTGATCGACGCACCATTTTGAAAATATCATCAAAATGGTTTTCGGACATTTAACTGCCTACTTTATTGATAAATATTTGGGAGATTATATCGAGAATTTAGATTCCAAACAGCTCAAAATTGACTTATGGAACGGTAAGTCTAGTCTTTAGTTCAAAATTAGCGATGACCCTTAGTTTTTAGGCGATGTTGTTCTGAAAGATTTGTCTCTGAAACCAAATGCACTTGTAAGTCTCTTCACATCAGATCAATATCGAAACGTTAGTTTTCATATAAATAGGCCAATTTCAATCTTCCAGTTACGGTGGCTGCTGGTCACTTACGTAAGTTCTTGTTCAATCCAATTTATTCCAAAAATCGAGTAAACTATTTTTAGACAAATTGTCACTTCACATTCCATGGAAACATTTATACATACATCCAACCACGATCACTATCGATGGTGTCTATCTACTTCTTACACCTAAAACTGGTTTGTTATTGTATGAAACATATTTTTTGCTATATCGATTTGTGTATTCATCTAGATGTTCAATATGATCCTGAACGACATGAACAAAGTCAATACGAATCAAAAATGAAAGAAGTACATAAAATCGAACAATTTCGCAAAGAAAAAGAAGAATATGGTAAGATGAAGATCTTTTTCCAGATGCAAAGATTTTTTTTTCTTGCTGAATAGAAAATTCCAGAACAATCTCGAAACACAAAGATACATTCTTGGAACGATTACAAATGCATATTCTTCGTAATCTGGAATTTTCCATTAGCAATATTCATATTGCTTTTGAAGATAAAACAACTAAACCTGAACATCCATATTCATTTGGTATAACACTGAACTATATCAAACTTTTCGTATGCCTAACAAAGTTATTGTATTGAGCAAAAAACAAAAATCAAATGTTTTTTGTTTTTCTATTAGACAACAAATACTGAATGGGAGCCTGTCATATCGGAAGAAGACTCACCAATTATGTACAAGTTTGGTGAAATGAGTACATTATCGATTTATTGGAATTCAAATGTCCAAACTCAATCAGACTTACCACAAGAGGACATTGTCGTAGGTGTTTTTTTTTTTCGTTGATTTATATTTTATTTCATGATTAATATAGGATATATTACAAGAAAATATTGACCAGAATGAACAAAGAGTATCCGGTGAAATGGCTTACAGTAAGAATTCTTTTTTTTCCTCATGTTATTTTCACTGAATCTAGTCTTCTTCTTAGTTCTGAGACCATTGAATATCCAAGTAAAATTGAAAATTTCTTTAGCACCTAGTGAACAAGAATATGTTCGACCAGTTTTCGATGCTAAAATCGATTTGGAACAGATTAGTTTAAATATCAATCGTAATCAGGTTAGAATAAAGACAAATCAATAACTATTTCTTTAAAATATTCTTTCAGTATTCGGATCTACTCGATCTATTGGAATTTCAAGATCGTCTTAATTTAAAATCAAAATATATTAAATATCATACCATGATCGACAATGCTTCTATTTTAAAGCCAAGTTTACGACGGTAAGAATATAGAATTGATTTTTTGTTTTTATTTTCTTTTTATAGATGGAAATTTGCTTATGCGGCAATTTTGCATGAAGAAGTTCGACCACGACTTTCATCGTATAAATGGGAAAATATCAAAACGAATTTAGATCGATTTCGCGAGTATCATGAAATTTACTTTCAAATATTAAATGGTGATGCAAGCAAAAAACAAAAACAACGTACTCAAGTAAACTAATCAAATAATGAATATTTCAAAGTCTTTTTCTCGATTGATATTTCAGGAGCTTGAAAAAAATATTGATGTATTTAATTTACTCTATCTTCGTCGAATTGTAGAAATCGAAGTAAGAATTTGATTGTTTCTATTCAGATTATTTTTTTTTGGTGATTATTCTATAGTTTAAAAAGAGGAAGGCTGAACACAAAGAACAATCTTGGTGGGATAAAGTGGCTAGTTTTTGGAGTGGTGATTCGAATCAGGAGAATCCAGGTAGATTCATTCAATTAGATGTGATAATGCTGATCGTTCACTTTTTTTTTTCTTTTACAGAATTCAATGTTGGCAGTGCAACGGCAGCTGATGAAAAGAAGAAATTGTATGACGCCATTGGCTATGCCGACAATAATACAAAATCAAATTATCCAGAAGAAGTAAATACATTTTTAATAGTGTTCAATGATCAATATTTGGATTTTAGTATGTTGATATTGATCTATCCGTTCGATTGAATATGCTCGAACTTAATGTTTGGTCGAATATCAATGAAACCGATACGCAGTAAAAAGAAAACGTACCGATTGTCTCGTATTTTATTCTTTTCATCGTAGATTTAAAGTCATTACTTGTGCTGCTATACCTGATGCCGGTTTGATATTCAAACGTCGTCCGGCCAAACCAGCTTTTCTGTAAATTACTGATCATTCCATAGGTTTTTTTTTAAAATCAGTTTGATTTGATTAGATTTGTTGTTGATTTGAGCTCATTTCAAGTATTTGGCATTGATGAAAATGTTCTTCAAACAGAAATGTTAAATGACAATCGTCCAGTTCTTGCTCAAAATCGAGCACAATTAGAACAGAAAAGTTTCTTACATATCGAATATGAAACTAACCCATTGAATAAACCATCTGACAATCGTATACAAGTCATATCACAATCACTCGAAATGATTTACGATGCGGTATTACTTAGCGAGGAAAAAAAAATATCTTTCGATGTATTTTCTCTTCTATTAGTTCACTATCAACAAACTTGTTGAATGTTTTCAACCTGATCGAAAACGTGATTTGCAAGGGTAAAAGACAGTCGATTCTATATATGATTTTTGTCTATTGTTTTTTTATTTTCAGCATCAAAGAAATTGCTTATTCAACATTCAATGATATCAAATATCGTTCACATTTCCTCTTTAATCATTATCTGAAAAATATTCAATCATCAGACATTGATATTGATCTTTCATCGTTCTATTTTCTCTTGCCTGAAAATGGTGTCTATCGACGGTAGGAAAAAAAGATCCTTGCAATTGAAAAGAGATCTTTCTTTGTCTTTCTAGTGGTTGTCCAGTACTTTGCTTTGATTTTGGTCATTTTACATTTAAAGGTAGTCCTAGTTATACTGACCAAGATGCAGAAATAGGAAAAACAACTGAAGATGTTCCAGTATGGCCAATGCTTCATTGTTTTTTTTCGTGATTAACTCGTTTCTCTTCTAGAGTACTGATGATGTTCCTCAATCACCGTACTTTCCATTAAAACTTCGCTTGGAGAACATCCAATTACTCTATGCCAATCAGAGTAAAATATTCATTATTCTACTTTAATTCTGTCTACTTCGATTTTAGACGATGATTGGTATAATGCTCGTATTCAACGAGATTCTCCAATGCATTTGATCAAACCAATTACAATCCGTGTGGATATAGACAAGTGTATCTACTCCGACAATCCTGTTTTACCAGCGTATGTCATCTCAAAAAGATTTCTAATGTTTTGAAAATCTAAATAATTCAGTGATCATTTGAGATGGCAGAAAAGTTCTTCACATAGAAGAATAGCTGAAGTTTTGATTCGTTTGTAATTTTTTAGTTGGAAAATCGGTGCACACATTTCAACTATCGATGGTCGCGTGTCTGATGCACGTATTTTTGGTATTAACAAAATTATTCAATCTATTCCATTTCCTGAATTGAAAGAAGAAGAAGAAGTTGAAACTGAAATACTTGTCGAGGTTAGTAAAAATCTTTCTATTTTTATTCTTCAATCTATCGTTTTGTAATAGTCAAAAACCTTCGAAGTCGCTGTACCTCATCGAGATACACAGAAAACTTTGGAAGCCGTAGAAAATACGACACCAGTACAGAATATTTTGCAGGAAGCGAGTAGTGCTGAAGAAGAAGGACAAACGAACGACCAAACACAAGAAAAGAACATCGAATCACAAGATCAAGTGATTGAACTCGAAGCTACTTTCGAACTTCCACGAGTAAGTGCAAGATGTTCGAAATTTTCTATTGTATCGAATTATATCTTTAGATTGATTTGCTCATCGAAGAATCTGTACCGGATGGATCTCATGATACTCATCCATTTGTTCGAATTTCAATCTTATTAATTGCTGCTCGAGCAACAATGAAAACATACGACATCAATTTCGATGCTTCTCTAGCCGATTTAAGCATTGTTCATGAACAATTTATTACTAGTGATAACGAACGACTTCGTTTAATCGCTATTGAACGTTATCCTGATCGAGAAGATGCTCCATGGATTAATATCCATGGTTTACTCACATCACCAGTCAATCCTTTATTTACCTCAACTCCTTACAATAGCCTTGAAAATCAAGTACGTGTCCACATCGGTAAACCTGTGCTGATACTCCAGTTAGAAGCACTTTCATCTATTGTGCAATTTAAAAATGATCTTATGGAAAAAATATGCCGAGAGCAACATCATGTATCTACTAAAAGATCAGTCAACAAACGAACTGCACCGAAACAGGTGGTCAAACAGGATCCATCATCATCATCAATGCCAACATTTCAATTCGAGGCGAATCTCGATGGATTACGTGCAATCATTGGATCTGAACATTCTCAAATTCTTGATATCCAAATCCAAGGACTTCATGCTTATGTATTGAATTCGATCGAAAAAACTATGGCTAATTTGTTTTTCACTAGTTTCTATGTCGTTGATCCAAATCCGAAAGCACGTTTCCATAAGATTATCTCTCAACTAGGTAATGAGAAACAATTGTTACGTTTCGATTTCTGTCTATTCAATTATCCGAAAAAATATGAAAAAACTCTTGATGATATTGATTGTGATATTAAACTTCAATTGACCAAAATGAATCTGATCCTTCTCTACAAGCATATAGATCTCATTTTAAATATGATCAATATGTTCCAAACAAAAAGTATTGAACAGAAAGTTCCTTCGAATCAGACTGAAACAAGTACAATCTCCGAAACGATGGCAAAATTCCAAGAACAAGCACGCAAACTTCGTCTCGATGTTGTACTCAATGCTCCATCGATATTCATTCCAATTAGTTCCTATTCGAATGAAGGATTATTTATTGATTTAGGTCAATTAACTATTCGAACACAGGTTATTGATGATTCATTTATCGAAGAACAAGTGATAACTATGAATAATTTACTGATTAGTCGAGTTAAACTGAGTAAAACCAATGAAATTCTTGGTGATATTAGTCTACTCGAATGTGTTGAACTTAGTATTTTAATCGATCGTCTTTTACATCCGGACAAAGCTCCACATCAATCACAAATTTCGATTAAAGCTTATTGGGATACGATTCAATTTATCCTAGCTAAAAATGATTATGCATGTGTAATGAAAATATTAAAGGAGAATTTTTCGGAGAAGATTTATCATAAGATTCCGAAACCTGCTATTCAAGATCAGTCGGAATTCAAACAAACCAATCAAGAGAAAGTTATTGTGACAAATAAAAAGTCCGATCAGAAAATCATCCAACAAATTCGTTTCGATGCTCAAATTAAGAAAATTGCTTTAACACTCTATCTTGGCAATTACAATATCAGAGATCGACATACATTACGGAATGAAAATTTGATATTCGTCGATTTAAGACTTGAAATGCTCAAAGGTCACTTTCGTCAATTATCCGATTCAAGTTACAGTGGTAAAGTACAGATTCAAGAACTTTTATTAGACGATCGACGTGAAACAGATTGCGTAACTCGTCTGATTGATCGAGGCTTTAAGATCGATCCGAAGGTACCAATGTTCGCTGTTAATTTCGAATTCAAACCGAAGAATGAACAACGTTCGATGGGCGTTCGACAAGGTAGGTGAAAATTGTTGATTGTTCTTGTTTTGATGAGTATTGATATTCTTAGTCAATGCTCAGTTGGAGAGTTTTTACATTTGTATGAGTCCAGATTATTTACTGGCATTACAAGACTTCTTCATCTCGAGTTTATCATCAACCGATGAAAAAAAACCACATCCACCGATGATATATTCAGAACCAGGATTGAATATTAATTACAATCTACCATTGCCAGCAAAACCTATCGGCACATATCATCGACCATCCAACACTCTACAGAGAATATCCAAGACCGCTGCCGGTATATCTTCTTTTCGTTAATTTCTTCTCGAAATCAGTTCTTCTATTGTAGCTCCGTCATCCGAGACAGAAAGCGATCTTGAAACTCTAGTTGAGTTCGTGATCAAGACTTCAGAAATCATTTTACTTGAAGATCAACATAATATCAATTCAAATTGTCTTGTACTTGATGTAAGTACAGGACGAAAATATCGATTCATATCTAAATATAAGATTTGTCTAGGTAACCTCACAGATTCACATGGTCATTGTGGGTGATAATACGAAAATATCCGCTTCATTGAAAGATTTGACTATTTACCATTCGAATTTTGCCGAATTGAAAAATTCGAAAATAAAATATCGCGTAAGAATAATATCTTTTTCCTTTCTATGATTATCGATCTCGGTATGAAAAGATTTTACAACCGTTGGATATCAATGCAATTTTAATAATAAATGTCGAACAGCAAAAAATCGATGTACGTATTGGAGATATTACTGTTCAAATTCCTCCGGCAATAGTGCATACTATTCGTAATGTGATTAACTCCATGGGCAAACTTCAAGTAACGGCATTTGTCTTGTTTCTTCTTCATATCTGAATCTTTCTCTTTAGATTGCCGTGCAAACTGAAGCGGATAAAATTAATTCGAAAACACTCTTTGATCCCAAACCATTCAAAGATGCGAATTTTTGGTTTATCGAAGGTTGGTCGAAGAATTTTACTTTCCATATAAGCGATATTCTTTTTCACTTGATAGATAATGACGAGAAGCAGGAAATGATGGAACAAACGGATATTTTGGAAGTAACTACTGGTACTCCTTCACAAAAGAAACCTGCTATTGAAGAAGCACAGAAACAGAAAGAAAAAGAAGAGCAAACGCAAACGCAGAATATTCGTTCTCAAGAAGTATGACGATAAAAAATTCAAGAATTCCATTGATATCATCATTTTTAGTTGATTGTCAATTTGAATATAATCGAAGTTAAACTTGAACTTGGTACAGGTTCAGTGACAAAACCAGTTATTGCTCTATGTCTTTCAGATCTGTTTGTCGACGTGAAACATTGGTCTAGTAATGTATGTATAGATGTTTCACTGAATACTATTCAATCTTTCTGTATTCAGATAAGTATTTCTTCGAAAATTCATGTTGAATTAGCCTTATTTAATGATAATTTACTTGCGTGGGAACCATTGATTGAACCAGTGATCAATGAAAGTGGTGATGTAGTCTGTCCATGGTGTATTACATGTTCAACTTCAAGTGTAAGCAGCTTTAGCAATTTTTGTTTGCTGAACAAATTTTTTCTCTTTTTTTTTAGTATGAAGACGAAGAAGAAGAAAATAGCGAAGAGGTAAATCATTTCTTATTCGATTGTTTTTTTTTCTAATGAACTCATGATTCACTACTATTCCAGTCTCGATTCTTGCTCGATGATCCGAAATCATCATCAGATAGTGATCAACAACAAAAAGAGGAGAAAAAGAGTTTGGATGCTAAACAAGCAATTTCTATTCGAGCTGATCATTTGCTTAACATAACTGTGACAAAAACGATGTTTAGTCTTACTCAACGTCTATCTAAAATGTTCGAAGAAGCTTATAATCAAGATTTATCCTCGAATGAAGATGATAATGATAAATCAATGTTATCAATACATAATATGACAGGAGGTGATGTTGATATTGATCATATCACTGGTATTCAGGTAAATCAATCGATAGTTACATTGAAAAAGAATTATATGTATGTATTTCATTTTAAAGTTTCTCGAAGATAGTCAATTAAAGACACCACTTCATCTCAAATATCATGATTCAATTCCATTGACAGTTCCTGATGAACGATTATCAGCGACACGGATTCCAGCTATATCCGAACAAATAGCCAATCGAAGACAAGAATTTTCTGTTAAAGTAATGTAGTTCAATATTTTCCATGAAATTTCATTGAAATAATTATCTTTACTACTTAGATTGATGATGAAGTAAAAACAGTAGATGTTAATCAAACATGGCGACGAGTATTTGACTTTGGTCCATCACGTATACCGAATTGGCCTGTTCAATTGCTTTGTGATTCTCAATTATATAACTTTCGTCGACGAATTGTCCTCAGTTCAATTATTAAAGTAAGCTTTGTTTGTTAGATTGTTTCATATTATCTTTATTCTTTGAAGGTATTCAACAGAGCGACTATGCCAGTAATGATTTTAGATATCGATTCAGTAGAAATGGGAAGAGTTCATGAAGTCGCTCGTATTGATGCCGGTGGAGAACTTTATCTTCCATTGAATCTTCTCTATGTTCGCACTAGTCCACGTCTATTTATTAGTATTGATGAGTAAGATTCTCTTCTGTTCTTTTAATTTCTGATGATTAATTTCATGCAGTGCGAACTTGACGGATCAAGGTCGAGATTTTATTTCATTCGACTGGTCAATCGAGTCTTCTGCTGATCGTGTATTAAAAACGAATAATGGCAAAGAAGCTCATTTTGTTGTATGTTTCTCGATTATCAAAGCATAGATTTCGTTTCATCCGAGTTTTTTTTTTGTTTTCTAGTTTTACAAAGAATCAAAAGAGGCTTACTCGGAAAGTACAGATGAACCTATTCGAACTTCATTTCATATCTACGTCAAATTAGCTCTTCATATTATTAATTTATTATCACTCGATGTTCAATGTTGGATTGATGTAAAGTAGAATAGATATTTGATATTTTCAACAATCTTATATTTAGACTGTTGAACAAGTCGATTTGAAACCAAGCCATTTGTATCATAGTGTTTCAGGTGGCAAAAAATCTGTACTGAAATTTGTGGTATGTTCTCTTTCTCAAATGTAGAAAAATCCATGTCGAACAAAAAAAAAATGCATTCCGAGATGATCATAGATTTGAATGAGAAAATGATCTTTCGAATTCAAATTATAAAAGACATCTATGTTCTCTATCTTAGATTCCATGCTATAATGATGCGACATGGATTTCGTCACCAGTGGATTTAGACAGCAAAAGTGATAGTAGTCACAATGATCATGTCGTCATATTTGATAATGCTACCACGCAAGAAACATTAGTATGAATTCGATTGATCTGTGTGTTCTTTGTGTCTATGCTAAATATTCTTCTAGAAATTACTCTTGCGTGTGGATACCTATCGACAATCGTATCGTGTCTCGCTGTATTCTCCATTTTGGATTATCAATTGTACTGATATGAAATTTGAATTGAAGGTATGTCGATATCTTATTCATTTGAACAATCATATTTCTTGCTTTAGATCGAAAACGAAAAAACATTGATCGAAGCTGTCGAACCAGCATTTTTTGTTTGTCCAAAACATTTTGATAGTAACAAGAAGAAAAAAGTACATTCATTCAATAAATTAAATATCATACTATTAGTAAATCTTTTGATATTCTAGGGTCATATACGTCTGTTCAGTATGGAACAAGATGAGACATTATCCGAATGGTCCGAAGGCTTTTCATTGGATGTTATCAAAACCACTGGAGTGGCTAGTTGTAAAGTAGCCAATGATCGAACTTATATGGTAAGAAACAATTATACTGAATACTATCTTGAACGGCTTATTTCACATGATAGGTCGCTATTGATATCGTAACAACTTCATTTGGTATGACAAAAATTCTAACACTCGCTCCATCGACAGTTGTCATCAATAAATCAACTGTACGATCTATTTCTTCTTTATAATATATATCACCTTATTTCATATTTAAAATCTAGATCGAAGTTGAAGTTACTGAAGCACAATCAGTAAGAGAAGAAGAACACTGGAGATCGATCAAACCTGAAGGAGTAAGTTTTTCTTCAGTGGAATTTTCATCTATATCAATACACTAGATTATTCCATTTTGGCCACGTGATATCGAACGAGGTCTCATGCGTGTTCGTTATTCACATAATTGTCTCTCTTCAATTGTATTTCGATTCAATGATAAACATCGAGCATTATTGCATATGGATGATGAAGAGCGTCCTGCACTTCAAGTTGATGTTGTTGCCACCGATTATGATGGATTTCGTATTGTTTTTGGCGATTACAAGACTGGTGATTCGCCTGTTCTTTTGATCAATTGTTTAAAAAGACGATCCATTGTATTCTGTCAAGTCGAGGATATGTAAGTTTGTTATTCTTCATTGTCTTCTAAATAATAACTTTATCGAAATAGTCGAACACAAATTTTACCACCACGACATTATGTCTATTACACATGGATCGATCCATTGAAACCACAACAATTGCTCGTTTCATCTAATAGTCCAAGTGCAACGATCGAACTGAACGTAAGTCAATTGAATTCATCAGTACCATATATTGATGTCCTTTTTAGCCACTCTGTGGTCGTCTGGAAACTAATGATCAACAAATTGTGTATTATGCAACATTCCAAGATGGTCCTCAAACAGTCTTAATCTTTACTGAAGAGATAAATCTTATTGAAACAGTGACAAGTGTAGGTGTAAAAGTTTGATATGTTCAAAATCTAAATTCATCATTTGTTCAGATGCCAACATTAGGTGAAAAGATGAATCAACATATACAAATTGGTATTTGTGATATTGGCATTTCAGTCATTGATGATATCGCTCGAAATGATTTGTTTTATATTAGTATAAGTAAATCGAAAGAAATCTGGACAGAAACACGAAAACACCTTGTGAAACCACTTTCACGCGAGCTCAATCACAATTTGGATGAACATTACAAATCATATATCAAACATTTCAATGATGATCCGAACAATCAAGAAATTACAAAGAAGAAATATCGTATTGATAACAATCATGTAAGATTTGTTTATTTGATTATACAGTAATTATATTGATGGATTTGCCATGATAGAATGTTTCATTCGATGAGGATACAGCTGAATTGAGTGATCATCAAGGTCATCGAATATATGTTCACCGACAAACAATGGATGGACTTTGGATTGGTTTTGCTTGGTCAACGAGTAATCAAGCATTGCATGTACGCATTAATCGTATACAAATTGATAATGAACATGAATTCACTCTATTTCCTGTTGTTCTTCATCCAATTGTTGCCAAAGCATCAGGCACTGATATACGTATGTTTTGTTTTCATTAGAGTACAAGTAGAATGACTGTTTGTATTTATAGCTGGAAAACCATTCATTGAAATGAGTCTATTCAAAACAGCACAAGCACGAGCAAATACACAACATATCAAGTATGGCATAATTTAATTAAGGCTGATTTGATGAAAAAAAAAATTGATTTGTTATTTAGATATCTGAAATTACTTGTACAAGAATTCGATTTTTGTGCTGATCAAACATTGATCATGTCGATTCTTCACTTCGTCAAACAGGAAAAGGTTTATTTCTTTTTCTCTTCCTATAATACCACTTCTAAATTTTATCTAAAATGCTTAGGATGCAGGAGCACCAACGATTAATATGGATTCCGATCTGAAACGTATTCATAAACCACTTCGAGCTATTACTGAAGCTCAATCCAATAGTCTACCATCAGAACCAAAAATATTCTTTGACAATTTGCATTTATCTCCACTTAAGGTAATAAATATCGCTTAAGATTATAAGTAAAAGAAGAAAGTAGTAATGAATCTTGCCCCAGGAAATAGTTGTTCTCTTTTGAAGAAATATAATTGAAAGTTACTGTTCATATTTGCTAGCTTCACGTCAGCTTTTCAATGCACGGCTTCGGCACAAATGAGCAATTATTGGCCGAATATCCATTGGTCGATTTCTTGCTGCAAACATTAAATGTAGCAGAAGTGCAAGATGTCATTTTAAAGTATGTAGATTATATTTTCGATTGAATTGATTCTATTTCTATGTAGATTGAACTATTATGAACGAAAAAGTGAGCTATTTACTATAGCAAAATTGGCTGAAGAAGTTCAGAATCATTTTCAAAATCAATTAATGAGACAACTTCATGTTGTCGTTCTCGGTCTTGATGTTCTTGGAAATCCATTTGGTGTTATGCGTGGAGTTGCCGAAGGTGTTGAATCCTTCTTCTACGAACCGTACAAGGTATGTTTTGACAAATTTTTTGTATTTAATTCGAGATTAATTTTTTCTTTCAGGGTGCAATGGAAGGTCCAATAGAATTCATCGAAGGTATAGCATTAGGTACTCAACATTTAGTTGCTTCTGCTGTTGGTGGTGCTGCTGGTGCTATTTCAAAGATAACCGGTGTAGCAAGCAAAGGTTTAGCAACGTTAACATTCGATCAAGACTACCAAAATGCTCGTATCGCTCGTAAAGAAGTGGCTGGACATTCAATATCTGATGTCATTCTAAGTGGTAAAAATGTTGGCATGGTTCGTGTGTTATACCTGATTATTCTTTCCATGATGATATATTCATTGTTTCAAATAGGATGTTGTCCACGGTGTGACCGGTGTAGTAAAGAAACCAGTAGCTGGTGCGAAAAAACGAGGCACAAGAGGCTTTGTCAAAGGTTTAGGTAAAGGTTTTCTCGGTCTTGTTGCACGACCGACAAGTGGTGTTGCTGATTTTACTAGTACATCATTTGATGTGATCAAACGGTGAGTAGATTTTGTTTTTTTTTGTTGATCAGATCTTTCGATTATGCTCTCTTTGTAGAGCTGCTGTACATGAAGAAGTTGTTCATCGTGTTCGATCCCCACGACATGTTGGTCGAGATGGTATTATTCGACCTTCTAGTGCTCATGAAATTAGAGGATTATATATTTTCGATGTTAGTTTTTCACAAAGTTTTTTTCTTATTGAATTTTTTTTCTTCCATTTATCAGAGAATCAATGATGAAAAGCACGGTCAATCAAACAGTTATATTGCTCATATTGATTGTACTGAAGATTCGTCGACTATCCTTTTGGCTGGTTTCAAGTAAATATCACCTGATTATTTTTCAATCGAATTTATTCACTAGTGAATTTTCTAGACGATTGTTAATATTAACTGGAAAATCTGGCTCGTCGAATGTCTATGAAATTGAATGGGATTGTCATTACAGAGACTTGAAGGGACCACCTGTTGTTAACTTCGAACCAAACGAAATTCAAATTCATTTAAAAGTAAGTTCAACGATGATTTTTTTTTCTAAAGTGCTAAAATGGAATTTTTTTTCCAGGAACCAAAACTACTTGGATTAATTAAAAAAGATCGACCGCATGACATGTCGGTCTCCTATCAAAATACAGGCGAAGCTCGAGTATGTCATTTCTCGTTGGTCATCGATTTATTTCTCTCTCTCTCTCTCTCTCTCTCTCTCTTTTTTCTCTCTTAGTATATCGTCGATAAAATCACCCAAATTATGCGTGCTATGGAACTTTGATTTGATTACTTTTTTTTCCTTTAATTTCAAGAATATTTTTCGTGGTGTTGTCGCTTCTTATCATTTTTTGTACATAATACGTCCAATGACTCTATTGTTAACGCTATCGATAGCATGGATATTTGTTTTATTCCTGCACGTGATATATTTAGTCTAGCTTAATGATCAAACTTGAAATAACTCTCAATTGCAATCTGTCTCTTTCTTTTGTGTTGGTTATGTCATTTAATTCAAAACTATTTGATGGTATACTCTCTACATCCATATTACGAATGAATAGCCGATCATTCGAACAGGTACATCGATGGAATGTAGTTTTCAAAGAGAAAATAGACTCTTGACTAAATCGATTCGTGTTGGATGTAGATTGATTTAATATTTCTTTACTTTTTATAGCCTCTCAAAGTGACTACCTATTTACTTCATTCTTCAACAATAAAATTTCTGTTGTTGAGTTCCAATTCAAAGAGTAGTTGCTATATTCGAAAAGATTCAATGAAGATCAATCATCAAGTTTTTGCATTGTGTTCTCATTTCACTATTATAGGAGACATTTCTTTGGTGACAAAATCATTTTCTTCACAACAATGGCTAGTCGATCAGTATCTTGTTTGCCATTAGTCGAAACAATGAAAACTAGACAAAAATTATGTGAATATGATCGAGCCATAACGTAACCAAATATTTTTTTTAAAAAATCAATAGAGTTGGAAAAAAAATTGTACAAGTTCATCTAGATAAGCTTCTTCTTTTCATCTTTCTCTCATTTTCTACTTACTCACTACACTACAAACAGACATTCAAGAAATTGATGATTGTAAATAGTTACTCAATGTAGTCAAAAACTAGAGAAGAACTGGAAAAGGAAGATAACCGATTGAAATAGTATTTCTATTATTTTGACTTTCTTAACATCATCATCATCATTCTAACCAGTAGCTTATCTTATATTTCATTTTGTAGGTTGTAAACTTTTTGTTTTTATTGTGGATTTCTTTGTTAGTCTCTCTGTAATCATTCAACGAACTTCATAATTAATTATTAAACTATATGTTAGATTTTCTTCAAAATGATTTGGAGTTTTCATATCTTCAAACAAAAATTTGTTTGAGCATTGAAAACAATTTCTTTAATACGTAGCTATATAAAGTCGCCTAATGAAATCTTTTGGTGAATCCGAACTATGCTCACTTGAGCTATTCATTTATTGTACTCATGTTCTTCTGCATTATTATTCATTATTTTACAATGGCAATAAACCCATGTAAAAACAACGAGGATGTGGATGTCAAAGAAGATAAGAGCCACACTCACACCCTATTCAACAACTATTTCATTAAATCTATCATGATATTCGATACAATGATAGATATTCATAACTATATTAACATAGTTAACGGACAGTTAAAATAAAAAAGAATTTCTATTGTCTTTATTTATTTGATTATATTTTAAAAGAACTCGATGATTTAAACCATAGATTGAAATCGAACTGATTTGAAAAATCTTGTTTGAAAAAAGTTTTCAACTAAATCAACCTTGAATAAAACAATTAATAACTTG
Organism: Rotaria sordida; assembly: GCA_905250125.1. Taxonomy (NCBI): domain Eukaryota; kingdom Metazoa; phylum Rotifera; class Eurotatoria; order Philodinida; family Philodinidae; genus Rotaria; species Rotaria sordida. The sequence goes on along the minus strand of CAJNOL010003015.1, from coordinate 9,512 downwards.
ATTATTGATCATCCTACTTTTCTCTTTCGACTATTGCTTTTAAGCTTAATAGAGAACATCACAAAGAGAAGAATAGGTTCTTATTCTTATATTCTATCGTCGAAAACAGATAAAATATTTAATATTCAATTTTGAAAGAGATTAGCTATTTTCTGATTTAAAATTCATTTTCGTCAATATCTTCAACTTTGAACCTTGAAATTATTTCTAAAAAAATCGTTGATAACAATTTCTCTGATAATAATTGCTTGTGAGTTCATGGATGACTTTTCAGTGAATAAAATCAACTGAACAAATACATTATATGATAATGAAGATAATTAACAATGATTGATCTTGGGTTTTTATGAATCATGCAACAATATTGAAATTCTATATCGTTCGATCGAACATGTTAGAACATAAGTTTATTTTTCGGCATTGTTTTTTAAATAATATAGTTTATTGTATCAAAACTACACTAAATAAAAAAAATAGATTTTTGAACAGCAAAAATTCGTAGACTGATTTGTAGTGACAAAAAAATCTATATGTTCCGAATTTGAGTCTTTCATAAGCTTAGTATTGAATGATTGTTCTATGTACCATGACCACCAGACCATTGACATATTCAGATAACGAACCATTAAAATTATTTCTAACTGATTGAATATTTTTCTGAAGAAAAATTTCAAAGACTTTGTAACACCAAACTTGACGATACCCATCGATTGACCACAGAGAGAATCGTAACAGACAACTTTTTGTTCGAATTGCTTGTTCACCTAATTCAGAATAATTATATACAAGACCGATGTTGATGATCGAATGCAACTTCATTTAAACATTCCACACTATGAGAACAATGGAAATCAATCTTGTCATATGACTATTTAAACAAAGTATTCATTGAACAATTGCTATTATATAACAATCCGTAATTTGTAAAATAAATATGAATATGCTTGTTGAGTTTTTCATTCGATATAGCGTCATGTATTGTAATCAAACGGACATTTGGATATTCTGTAAGAAATTGTAAAGACTTCTTTAACCCTTTATACCCTGTTGGGTCATTTTTGACCCATTCATACAAAGTTTTGCAGAAAATACAGGAAGTATGGTATTGAAAACTCCCAAAACAATATTGTTACAGAACTCCATAAGCTATCGATTGGTAAAAAAAATATTTTGTTTGGTTGCTCTATCTCCGAGATATATAGCTTTCAAAATTATCGATTTTGAAAGAATTTAAAAATAACAAAATTTTAAAAACAAAACGATTTTTCACTCACACGCAATAGAGATTTCGAGGCTGCGTTGTGTCATATATATCGATAAAAGTGTCTACTATTTAACTAAATGCGTTTCAAAAATTTCAAAATGGCTTGGCAGATACGAAATGGTAAGATACCAGATGGATCCTGAAACGACTATTGAACAGAAAGAGAGAGATAGCGGATACCATGAATATATTATTTGTAAATCTTATCAGAGTAGCAGTAGAAAAAAATATATATCATCGATTAAATGTATTCATTGATGATAAAATTGCTTAAAGAAAAATGTTGTATTTTTAAGAAATCTCTGTCAAAAATACATGTGGTGTTTAAAAATCGCTTTTTATATTCGTAGCTTTTCGTTTTGGATTTGAGTCTAATAGAAAGGAATAGAAGAGACATTGGCCTAATTAACACCGTCATAAACAAGAAAAGAAGTAGGGCTTTTAAAGTTGTTCCATCCCCTTCTCTATCTCAATGGTCACTGTCGTAATCAAATTTCCCTGCACAAAAGGTAGTGCGCCTGATCGATCTCCCTATACCATTGGTATATTGGGGAGACCAATACTCTACTTTTATGGTAATTTTATCAGTGGCTCTTCTGGAACCGCTTCAGGGTATAAAGGGTTAAATGAATATCAAACATTTATCAGAAATATATCTCTTACAGTATTACTTTCTATAAAGAAAAAAAAAAAAAGAAGAAATTCATTTATGTATATTAAGATGGAAAACTAAATTAGTATGTTTGTCAGATAAAAGAATTTTTATCTTTCTAATTTGAAACAAACTTTGAAAAAAAAATAAATCATAGCTTTTTTCGTTATGAAAGTTCCATAAAAAGAATCTCAATGTCTTTCGTGTTTATTAAAGATTATAGGAATTTATCAATTATGACTGTTTCTAGGTGTATTTAAATATCATAAAGTGTTTCATCTTTTAGATGAACTTCTGTTTTTTTTTGTAACGAATTCGTTTGTATAGAATAAAATATATAAAAACTTCTTTCTAAGTCATATACCGTTAATTTTATATTTTCCGCTATCACTATTTATTTATTGAAAAAGTTCAAATCGACGAAAATCTGGTTTTTCTCCATCATAGGATGGTGAATAATATGCCTCATAAGTATGTGTATCACCTTAATTGTGAATAGTATAAATATGAAATGAATAAGAAAGAAAGAACGTGGAATATATACTTGACCAATCCATCGATTTGATGGTGAATGTTTAACAATATAATCAGGGAATAGAAATAAAAGTTTGCATATTTTTCGAAGATCAGTTAATAGAAGAACAAGGTATTGACCATGAGAAGAAAATTCAAGTTCATTGTAGTGATTATTTGATGGAGATAGGCAACCTTTATCATCGCTCGATGGAAATATTCAATGAATCGATTGATAATCAAAAATTAGACATGCATTCTATAAATTTGTCATCGAAAAATTCATCATTATTTTACTCATCGTTTATTTGAGAACATTTAAAAAAGAAAAATACTAGTGCATGTAAAATTAATATGTCTTTCTTTTCTCACAGTTACTAATGGTGCGAAATAATCAATCGGTACAAAAAAAAAATATGAATAGAGCGATGTATTAATCTTATGTAAATATATGCACTAAATATCTATCTCATTTATGAGACGAAGAATAAGTTTATCAAGAATAAAACTATACGAGCCATCTAATGAGATTCTTTAGCAATGCCGAAATCTAAATCATGACGATTTTAACTCAACCTCTCGTCCACTCTCCTTATTCATATAAGAGATAATGCAGCGCTAAAACTACCTGATGATAATCCTTGAGAAAGGTGGAAACTAATTCTAGTACTTATTAAACATAATACCTACCTCTCACTTTCAAGATCGTGAGTTCGTGTCTTACTCTAGTCATTTCCTTTCAGATAGTCTTTCACGTAAGCTAAATCATACTGTGGCTTGTGCATCAAATGATAATAAATTATGTGTCTCTTCCAGAATAATTGGAGGACGAATTAAACTTGTCCTCCTCCACATCCTCACAATTTATGTTAGTTAGATATATCTTTTGAACGAAAACTGGTATGGATTACTTGTCAACGAAACTTAATACAGATATCGAAAAAAGTTTCCAAAGTGTTCCTAACGATTCTTCCCGTTTCTTTGCTGTTTGCGAAAATAAAATTTTATTAATCAATAAAAAATGTATATTTCAAGTTTTCTTTTAAACTATAAACTATTTAAATCAAATTCAAAAAAAGGTGAACTTGTTTTCAATCCTGGATTATCATCATAAACATACAGCATTGATGTGGTGAAATCAATAAGAGCTGTACATAATGTTACCGTATTTGTTTGACCTGTTGATGCACGACGATAGATGGGATGTTCAGATTTATATTTTTCATCACCGAGTAATTGCAATGCTTGATTTGATATTTTTATATCACCAAATTCACTAGCACGTTTTGCACGCATTTTACCTTTAGAAGAAATAGAGATAGAAGAAATTTATAACATATTGAAAAATGATTTGCATTAAACTTGGAATCTAATCCAGTTCGATTGGTTTCTGGGCGATTTTCAAATTATTTTTAGTTGATGAAAAATATCGTCTCTATATAAGGAAAATATCAGATTTTAGAAATGCAAATTATTTGGCATAGTAATAAATATTAACAAAAAAAAATACATCAAATTCTACAAACCATGTGCAGATTTCCTTTTATTTAGAGTAGAAAATCGTTTTATTTTCAATATTTCTTAAGGAAAAACAAGAAGTTTCTTTCATTTTTCAATCGATTCCTATCTGATACTTGAGACCGATTCGGTCTATTTTACCAGATCAGTTCTATTTTGATCTACGTGTATGACATATTTGCACTACTTGAGAATAGACACGAGGGAAAAGGTTATCTTGATTTCTGAAAATTTGTGTAGATTTAGAAGGGAAAAAAGGAAGGAAAGATTTGATGCTGAGACGGTTGTATTTTTCCTAGAGTACTGCGGTACAGTCCCGAAAATTTTTCGAGACGGGACAAAAAAAAAGTTTGTCCCGCAGATCTCTAATTTTTCCTAATCAAACATAAGATAAGCTGCAATTGGTCTGATGATTTTTCGAGTACCAAATCCTTATAATATCTCATGTGATTGTGTGAAAGTTTCTAAATGCTAGTTTACTAATTTATTAAACTGAGGAGACCTTTTACTTGAAAAAATTAGAGAAATTGCTCTTATTTTTCAAGGTAGACACCATCGCATGAACACTGTCTCTATAGAAGCCACCGATCAGAGTACGAATGAAGGAGCACGAAGAATTAGTTGCACTTGGAAACGTACCTTCATAAATAAACCCTCGTAGATGCAACTTCACTTACTCGATGAAAGTGGCTTATCTTCTTCGGGCACAGTTTGTAAATGAATATAGTGATTGAAGTGGCAATAGTAATTGAGTGAGAATGAAGATGATAGAATATCCTTATGCTTCATAATAATTCGAGTATCTAAAACATAGGCAAAGCAGTAAATTAAGATAAAAAAAAGAAAAGTAGCCATTGTAAGCTACCAACCTTCAACCTGCTTCTCATTTAAAATATAGTTAATATTACATTGATTTGTTTTTTCATTCTCATTTGATGGACCAATTTCATAACTCAATAAATATTTTTCAGGAATATCATCTGAACAACGAAATCGACCAACATTCAAATTGAAACCATAGGCTGTTAACTGTGTTTTAAGTATTTGATCTAATTGTTGTTCATTTTCAACAGTTAACACGAGACGATTGAGTAATTGACGTGATAGACAATTTTTTATGCGAGGTATTTTTGGATAAAGACCATTGTATGTAAAAACAAAACCATGATGATTTGCTCCAAAACCATTACCTATAGTAAGGTAGATAATAATAAACAACAAACAACATTTAGTTTTTCGAAAATTATCGAAACACATCTGAATGTTCTGTTGAAATTTTGCAATTGATCCAAAGAAAAGACGTTTCATCCATCAAGAGATATCCCGTAAAAAAAAAGAGAATGGCTGAGTCTATCAAATGCAGAAAAGAAAAAAGATCATTTTTATAAGACCTTCTTTATCAGTAAAGAATCAATTTTTTCTATTGGTTTTTTTTCTGAAACTTTCTAAAATCAAAACTTATTATGAGTTGAGAATAGTTAGAAGATCAACTCGAAAAAGTGAAACTTCTTTTATTAAATGGTTTTGTTTTGTTTAAAAAATGAATTTTGTCACTGACAAAAATTTTCAAAACTTTCCTGAGTTTTCATTTTAGAAAAGTGTTTACACATATTTTTGTGCAGAATCAAAAAGACGAATCTCTTAGAAAAAAAACGAGTTTTAAAGTACATACCGAGACATAATGGAAAACTCGTCTCAGAACTTACCAGCAAGTTGTCCAGCATATCCAAGCGCTATAAATCGTTCATTTGGACTTTCTCTTAGTTCTTCCTTTCCATTAATTCTATAAACACTTGATCTAACTGTTGCTTGGAGGATATAACTCGTATTCCAATTTGAATCTGCTTCATCTTCATTATGTGCAATAAACAACAGCTGTTCATAATTGTCGAGACGATTTATAAGAACTGTTGAACATGAACTACGTCCTCGTTCATCTTTTTCTTGTTCCTCGTATATATCATTTGCTGCCTTCAGTTCATTTTTATAATTTAATACCAAAATTTGTTTTAGAGAAACTTCAGAGCCATCACTTAATCCTTTTAATTCATCATAATACCAAGGATATTCATCTTGAATTGTAGCTGTATATGAATTAAAATATTTCGAGCCAACATCAGTTTTTATAAAATTAAATAATGGTTGTAGATCGTTCGATTCTTTTTTAATTCGTTCTCGTATTCGCTGTGCTATGAGTTGACCAAGTTTAAAACTACATTCATAGTGTGTACCTTCAATAGAATAAAATGGTATGCGCTGATCTTGATGATTGTAGTTGTTGTTATTTGTTTCAACAGACATTATATCTTTGGTTGAATAGAAAAGAGAAATGATGAGATAGTATAGTTAGTAACATATATAGTGGATAAAAAAAGAAAAAAAGAGGAAGAAAAATGTACTCGCATTGTAGTTATGGGTGTATGGCGTGTATGAATATTAATATATATGCGGAGCCATCGAGTCTGTTTGAGTTACAATTCATTGAGGCAGAAGAACAAGAAAAGAACAGAAGAGAATGTGATGCTTGATGTGCTTATAAATGGTGTTTCATACGTGATGACCCCATGTTTTTTTTTTTGAATCTTTCCCACATTCAAAGATGGAAAGGTATTGAATATATACACTCGAAGAGTAACAACTAAGCTATTATTGACCAGAATTTGCATCAACCGTAAGAAAGTGCCACATTAGTAAAAATATTGAAAAAATTTTTCTTTGATTTGAATTTTTTCCAAAAGTTAGTCTGTAGAATTCTCCACAAAATCAAAAAAAAACATCTCTTAATAGTTTATTTAATTATTTATTTGTAAACAGTAGAAGTTTTGTTTATTTAGAAGTTAATAGTAAATTATTTATTTAGTTAATATTTACTATTTACTGGTAAAATGAACGTAAAGTGCCACGTCTAGTTCACAGATATTGGAATATCATACATAGATATGAAAGATTTCTTGGTTCTGATGGTCTACGACGAATGTCAGTGCAGAATGAGAGAGATTTTAAGAGTTTTTAAGTAAAACCGGTTCGACTCGGTTTGGTTCGATTGGCTTCAGTTCAAATTTTTTAAAAATTCATTTGGTTCGGTTCGGCTCGGCTAGGTTTGAAAAAAACCCGAACCGATCCCACTACTGATGTCGAACTCATTTCTTGTTCGAATGATTTATTTAATATTTGACCAAACTAAGTTACTTTTATTAAGATGAACTTGATGGATTCTACGACGTCAGACAACTATGTCATTCGAACACGAATACTGTTTCAATAATAATTTTTTGTAAGACATTATACTTAATATTCATACACTCAGTGAAAATAAAATCATTTCAATTGATTCGTACTTTCTTATATCAATTTGTCCATATAAGCAAGCACGTACTATATAAAAGTCATCGAGATATATTCAAAAAAGAAAATCGTTTTCAATTATTTATTAACATGTTAAGTAAACATATTTCATTAATAATCATTACTTTGATTATTCTTCTTATTAAAAGAAAAATTGCTACACTGAATTCAGTATCAACAGCTTTGAATTATCAATGTCATTGTGTATTACTTATATCTAATGATCTATCGATAGACTGTTATCGAAATATTAAGCTTAATGAAGATAATCGTATAGATTTATTTGTTTCATGTTAAATACAGAGTGCTTCTTACCTCGTTTATGACGAAATAATCAGTACAGACAGTTTATTCAGTGCACAACGTGCTACTTAGAAACTTACTGTTATTTGTATGGGTATATCATCATGTATTTCATGCAAATAAAGACTTCTCTTTTGCGTGTATTTTTTTTATGAATATTAACATGAAATAAATTATGCTACAAACATTTTCTCACAAATAAGTTGAATAAAAATATAGAATAAAACTGCTTGATGGGATAATGGTTTGGAGAAGTCGGTATTGGATGATTAGAGAAAGATATGAAATTTTGAATTGAATAAGAGAAATACATATTTTTCCAGCTTTCCATTGCTCGTTGCATGCATCATTGACTTTTGCAGGTCTACTTAGAAATGTTTTAGTCGAATAGTTAAAAAGATCAAATACTAGAGTAGTGAAGACTAACTAAATCTCGTAGGTAGTTTTATTGCAATATTCACATATATCTTTTGATGAGATATGGAGTTTAAACAATGCCATCTTTAAGTAAAGAATTCTTAATGAAAAAGCTGAATTATTTTTGTTAGTTAATTAAAAAACTGGTCAATTTCGATCGAGTTGAACAATATAAGCAGTCATATTATCTGAAGATTCTTTTTGTAAACATTGATCGAATAACTGGGAGATAATGTTATCCAAAGCTGTATTTGGTATTCGTTCAGAAACAAATTTGGCAACTTGTTCATTATCCATAACATCCCAAATACCATCACAGGCAAGAATAAGATATGCTGCTGAGGAATCTCTTACATATTGAATAATATCAGGTACAGCCGGGATAATATTTTTATCTAATGAATAATCTCCTAATACACGCGTCATAGCAAGTTGATTTTCCACACGTAAGACATCACCAGGCGATTGTGTTAGATGACCTCCTGCTTTACGAATACGTTCTTGTTCTTTTTTAACAGTTGGTTTATGATCTAGAAATAAGAAAATCAAAATTAATAAACATATCAAAGTGAATAGAACCTTTCGTTGATGCTAAAACTTGTCCATCTTTTGAAATAATAATCGCTCGAGAATCTCCAACATTAATTAAAAAAATATTTTTTGGTCCAATTAAAGATGCTATCTAAATATCCAACCATTGAAAGAATTTTTTCTTTTTTTCATTTAATACAAAATACATACACAAACAGAACCACTATGATCTCTCACTAAGTGGCTTAAATGTTTATCCAATTGAATAAAAGTTTTTTTAATAATTTCATCAAATTGATCATCATTCATTTTCGTTTCTGTTCTCTTAAACATTTGTATAAGATAGTTATCGAGAAGATCAGCAGCATTTTTTGCTGTCTGAACACCATTATGACCATCAAAAATAGCATAATAAGACCAATTTTTCCATAAATGATTATCAAATGGAATTAAATGTTTTGCAGAATCTTCCTGTGATCTTCTCCATCCTTGCATGGAACCAAAGCCAAATGATTCATTACCATATAATTCTTTTTTTGTACATGGTTGATCCAAATATAAATCATTAACTGAGGGATGAACATTATCGGTGTCATCATGAAAAGACATGTGAGAAAATAGAATCGATGGGTGATGTACTCGCAAAAAAAGAACGATGAAATTATGTTCTATGCAGTATCACTTTTGCACTCATTTGCCTTTTTTCTCTTTCTTCTTCTCAAGAAAGATAAAAACAAACAAATACATATGCTTTTTCTCTACTAGCAGTAGTAATTTAAATTTCTTCTCAATGACCTTATTTTTCTACTCTTTTAACTCTTTTTCGTACTTGCCCACTATCGTCTGTCAAGATTGGTAAGGTCATTAAGGACAAATTTAAATTGCCACTTCTAGTAGAGAAAAAGCATAGGAATTTACAGTTAATGTTCCTAATAAGAACAGAATTTTCGGAGCTCTTAGTAATTTCTT